>PVIA01001475.1:115379-277379 GCA_004024845.1 Tonatia bakeri
GGAGTCCCACAATGTTATTTTATTATAATGCTATTATAATGAATCAGGGGTAGTGCGCAGGCGCATTCCATGATTCAAAGTTATCCCAGAAAACAGAAACAACCAGTCTTAGGGGGTCTTTGTCATGTATGGATGTTTTCTTCATCCAAGCCCTGCGGGGCTCCTGGAGTTCCCTTCCTGACTGTCTCCTGCCTCAATACCACTAACTCTTGATTTCTAACTGTACAGTATAATTCAACAAGGACTAGGGGGCATCCTTTTGTTCTAAAAAGGACAGAATATGACATAAAAAAAGACCTGTTCAAGCATCCTAAAGTCTGCTGACAAAGAAAATTAATGTACAGGAGTCAATTAGAGGGCCATACTTGTGTTGTTTACGACCTCCCTGTTCTTAAAGATTTTCACTGCACTTGCCTTGAAGCTCTCAGATTACCATATTTTGCTATATGTAATGTGCACTTTTTTGCCCAAATTTTTCGAGGGGAAAAGTAAGGATAAACATTATACATGGGTATAATGATTACATACTATGGGTATAATAATAGGTATAATAATCCCATGTATAATGCATACAAAAATGCGAGTGCACATTTTACAAAGCAACATATGGTATTTCTGTATCTTTCTCTGTCTCTGCATTCCTGCAGTTGCTGTTCTGTTCCTATTCCATTACCAAACATAAAAGTATGGCCCTTTAGAGTCAGAAATTGACTCAGGTGTCTTGAGTTCAGTAATTCACAGAAGATTTTTGGTGTCATGGAGGAGGAGCTGCATCATGAGGTCCTTCATGATTTGACCTCCCAGTGCTACACCCCTCTTACCTTTTCCCCTTCTGTCTTTTCACCTCAGCCTCGAGAGTAACCAGCATATTCTTTCCCCAGTTTACAGAACACTGTAGGTCTTTTATAGAAGAAAAGGTCAGGGAGGTGATGGCTCTGTTACTTCAGGAATGCAGGGACTAGGATTTAATTTGTCTCGTATACCCCCTAAGGCAGATCTTGAAATAAAGAATGTGTCCTTTAGAGATAATCTCAGGAAATTGGATCAAAGAATGAGAAAGAGAGAGAGGAAAAGGAAGGTAATCAACCAGACCTCAGAGTGCTGGAGAACTCTGGATAGAAAAAAGTATTGAAGAAAATTTTACAAAAGGCAAAATCATGCCTCTCGTGCCATCATAAAATGGTCATGTATCAAAGATTTTGTTTTTAACTCATCAGTTTAAGGGAGTCATTAAGGTGTTACTTCAAGATCAAATGAAAATTTGACATTCTCTGCTGGACAAATTCCATTCACCTTGTCATGAGATGGAAACATTTGCTTTATCATCAATGTTCTGTAACTGAACTTCTCTCTCTACAGATTGGCAGAATACCTAGTCACAGACAATCAACGTTGCACATCTTTATAGAAGAGACAATGTCCCAGGAGTCGCCAAACCACACCTAGCATTTGCTTGAAAGGACACCCAACTATCTTTGTTTCTGGCTTCCAGATCTTTCACAGATTCTTTTTTTGACAGCAGTGTGAAGCATGCCTCAGAGCTGTCTCACCTGAGTGGTCAGGAAGCTAGGGAATTTATGCATTGATTATAATTTGTCATTGATTAAAGAATCTTTCCAGCTTGCTCTGTGCACAGGCCAAGAACAGTCTCCTGACTGTAAACAAACAAACAAAACAACAACAACAAAAAAAAGAGCCCTCAGGCAGAGTCACAAGTGTTAGCATGAATCAGTTCTCTGTGTATAGAGGTAAATAAGGGAATTGGGGAGAAGAACAAAAGGAGTACCAATAGTGCCTGTTACACCTGTCTTATTCATTTATTGGTTGTTCCATTGTTTGGTCTGTTTTACATTTTCCACCAGGATGTAAGTTCTCTGAGGACCAGAAATTATCTCTTACTTTTTCAGTCTCCCCAACATTTACCTGCTGTCCAGCCATAGTAGGTGACCAATAAATATTTGAAGAATTTTGTTGTATACCTATGGGCCTCAAGCTGGGCCTTGAAAACAGGTTTCAATTTGGCCTTAGAAGAAGGGAGGATCTCTAAGAGGTCCATAAAATCAGGATTTGTGAAGTGTCCTTGGGACAAGCTACTTGTTCCGTAGCCAACCTCCACTCCACCCCCAAGTGTTGTTCATATTAGGAACAGAGAAACACAAAGTACAGACTTGGCTTTCAATATACTTGAAAATGACCAGTAACAAAATATTACACCTTCTACCCACTGTTCATTATTATGCATTTGATGTGTTTACATAAAAGTGTATATAACGGCCTTATATACACTTTCTAAGACTCAGAGCAAAGAAAGTAAAGAAAATAACAGAGGGACATTTTCTGTGGAACATATAATGGGTGTGTCAGGATAGATATTAGGAAAATCTTTGCAAAAGCTAAATTGCATGTAGACATCACTGAAAAAACCCAAGAGATGCATTGGTTTTATTAAGTAGCCAGATGGTCTTCCAGAGTAGCCAGAAGAGCAGACAGGCCCCAGATGACAAATGATGAAGGGCCCTCCCTATGGGCATTTTTTTTGAGACAACGTGTTGACATTAGGTATGGAATAAATCCATAACTGTACTGTTCATGCAAATTGTTAAGAAAAGCAGGTGCTGTTCATTGACCTTACCCAAATGAAATTTTGCCAGGAAAAAATAGCCCAACTCTATTTTGAATTCAGTTGAAGGCTCCTTCCCATCCCCTCCCCAAATAACCACTTCAAAACAAAATTCCAAACAAAAAACAAAGTAGGAGAAAAAATAACTTGAAAATTGCCCTTCATTTGAAATGGTTGACAGATGTCTTACAAAAATTTGGAGTATTGTCTGGCTGCTCAGAATCTACTCGTTTAAATGGACCACTCGTGAAAACACCACCATTATTAGATTACAAAAGAATATTTACCCCAAAAAAACCCTATAAAATGAATATATTGATCTTAAACAAATAGCCAGTTATTTCTCTGGGGGTTATCTGAGAGCAGTAAAGAATTGTTCAGTATAAGAGAACTAATAGCAACCACATGCAAATCTAGAGAAAAAAAAAGAGATATGCTCTTTTATGGCCTTGAGAGGTGTTATAAATGAAGAGTCCCTTGGAAGAGACTGGAAGTTGGAAGTATAGTGACTTTTCATTGGCTGTACTGTTCTTGGGCAAGGAGGTAATGTAGCATCTCTTCCTGTAGGAAATGTAAGGTACATCTCTTTCTCTGGGGATCAGTAGTGTGTAATGGTACACCTGGATTCTTTGGGAAGAAATGGCTCTGAGAACTTGAGTGCTGTTTCCCCAGCTGACTAACCCATGGAAGGCCACACAGGAAAAACAGAAATGGGTAAGCTGTCTGATCTCCTCTTACAGGTCAAGAGTTTATACTTGGGGATTACTTAGAAATTATCCAATCATTCACTCAGAATTTTTTTTTAATTCCTACTATATAATAGGCACTGATCATTTTGGTATTTTTTTTTAAGTTTTATTTCTTTTATGGAACTTACCTATTACTGTAGAGAATAATAACAGATGGATTAAAGACATACTCTACAAAACTCTAAGCTGGGAATAAACAAAATTGCTGAGAAACATTTTTAGTGGATCATGTATGCTAAGAAAATAGAGAAATATATGAAGTAACTATAAAAATAAGAACACTGGAACTTGGTGCAGGGAATTGAGGAAAAATTATGGGGAATTCAAGGAAGCCAGCAATCCATCACTTGTCAACAAGAGCTTCTGGGGGAGTCACCATGTGCTCAGGCATGCAAAGAAGTTTTAAGTACAATTTTTGCCCATTGGGACCGCAGATTAATGTAAGGATGCAACCCCGCATAGACAGGAGAACTAGTAAACCCAGATATGTAACTAAGAAGAAAAAAGTCACCAGGATAGAGAGGGAAGGTTTCCTAGAAAAAGCACATTTGAGGGAATCTTGAATAGAAACCAAGAAGCTAGGTTTTTACTCTGGCCACTTCTATCCAAGAGGCTACTCAGGTGCAGAATCAGATCAAATTGCTTCAGATCCTCGCCTGTTGTAAAGATCAAGCTTCTTTACCATTAAAAGAGTGAACATGGTGGGAATAATATGGTATGTAGCAGTGTCCAGCATCCTGTGTAAAATAAGAAAGCACCTGGCAAATACAAAATGCTGTCAAAATGTTCAACAATGATCAGCATTTCAGGAAGAGAAGCAGGAAATTGAGATTCTATCACCATGGCCTCTCCCTGAGTTATCGCTGCTTGTCAGGAGATGTGAGAAATCTCTTCCTTAAAGCCTCACTTAGCAGACTGTTTTCTTCCCTGCTCTTTACACTTGATGTAATGAAATGTGCACCAACTGTATCAGTTCAGAACGCATATGTCCAGGAGGTGGATGTTTTATCTTTCTTCAAGTCCAGGTCAGCAAAAGCCTAATCTGGCAATTTGAGGACAAGGTCTGCTCTACAGTCATTCTGATTTCAGGGACATCTACAGTGACAAAAATAACCCCAGACCTGTGGCACATGCAGAAGCCATATACCATACACTGGGTAGGGGAGACGTCAGATACACTGTAAAGCTTTTCCGGTATCACAAGGAATCAAATACAGAAGAATTAGTGCATGTTAACACTCACTTCCAGGCGCAGCGGCTGTAGAATCATGAGGAGCTTACGGAAAGGACTGACTGTGCCATCTGGGAGCAGAGGCGTGGCAGCCCAAAATGAGTAGCCAACACCTGGCTTCCATTTCTGACTCTGCCACAGACATCCTGGTCATTTCTCTAGAAACTTTCAAGCTGTGGGTTTTAAATTGTTGGGGAAAGTTAGCCTTGTGGCTTTTTTTGTCCGTGGGAACAGAAAGATAATTTCACTACTCTTTTTTTTTCTTCTTTCCAAAATTGTTATCCCTACCTTCTCTTCTTGTTCAGAATTTGACCAAGTGTTTATGGGATGATCTAGAACTTAGTAAAGAGGACTATTGCTTTGACTTTGTAACACCAAGCTCTTCCCTCTGTGCTCAAAATCAGCTTAGACCACTGGTTATAAAGCATCATACTACAGCTAGAGAGTTTATGAGTTGTTTCTGCTTGAGGTGTAGACACTTGTCTCACAGAACACGTCCCCTTTGAGAACAAACATCCTCTCCATTTATAATAGCCACTTAAGAGCTTAGAATTTGTTTCTATAGAGGATTAATAGGGTTCTAGAAACGCAGATGATTCATAGTCAATGTACCAAGTGTCAGTCATTCAAAATATGTGGGTACACAGAAAAAAATTCCAGCATAAGTAAAAATATTACACTGTAAGTCTCTAGTTTGGGTGTGTGTGTGTGTGTGTGTGTGTGTGTGTGTGTGTGTGTGTGTTTAAAAAACGATACGGTTGGGAGTAAACCCTAGCAATCTTTCAGGGTTTGTACCCGATGTAAGTAAGCTGGCCAGACTCTGAGACTTCACAGAGGCTCTCTGGCCCAGGAGACCTTATCTAGATAAACTGCCTGGGGGAAAAAAAAATGAGAGCAGGGAAACTAGCTTGCAGAAATTAACTCCTCCTGGGCACATTCCTGATGTTTTCGAAGGGAGTGATGGGATTAGGTTGGAGGCCAGCTCAGTAGAGAGGAAGGAGCAAGAGACTACAGGCAAGAAGTCTGGGCTCCAGTTTACTTAAAACCTCCGAGACTCATTTTCCTTGTCTGTAAATGGGGCTAATAATACTCCTGCTTGTATGTCTCCCAGGGCTACTACTACAAGATAAGTAAGCTCAAGAACTTTAAAACTTTGAAAGACATTATGTCTAATTATCTAACATTATTATTGAGGCAAAAAAGAAAGACTGTGGTTATTAGAGTTAGGTAAAAGCTTGAAGATCCAAGAAAAAGATAGTAGCGTTACCCCATGATCAAGTCCAGCCAAGGGCATTTCAGCACAAGAGCCAGGATCTGCCCTGGATATTCACAACCACGTGTGAATCTTCAGTGGTGACACTTCAGCAATCTTGACACAGCATACCATGACAAAGATTAACCAGGCGTTGGTTCTCCCTATCTGCTGTGTCTAACAATCCAATTTACTATAGGGTCACCATGTATACTGTTTTCACCTCTTGTCTCCTCTCCTGCCACTTCTGAGCTCAAGACTGTGAATGGGACTAAAATATCTCAGTTGGCATCCCATGCAGGTAGTTAGGCCAGTTGGGCATCCACCTGCCACTGCAGAGCCTGCTCCTGACTTTGCTCCAATTATGGCTTCTCCGTGGTCCCCTGTGTGTGCAGAGGGCACGAGGGGGAGCAGCTCAGAAGAGGGAGAACATGAAGGAGATCCAGAGCCAGGTTGGGACTGTGCTGGTTATCAGATACTTCGTGTCTCAGCCTCAGCCCTCCTTTATCACCTGGCCCCACATGAGGCTCGGCTAGTAGGGCTCCAGGGGAAGGCTGCAGGAAAGGGTGAAGGGACCTGCCCTTTCTCCTTTGCTACTTGTTCTTGTCCGCGTCTTTGTAGCATCTCTTCTTCACCCAGTAGCAGCAGTTGAATTAGCCTCAAGGCCATGCCTCAGAAAACTAAGTTCAATTCCCATGGGCTCCTCCCCCATGTCTCTCAACTTTAAAAACACCAAAATATTCCTTTACTCCTCATGCTGGGGTGTCATAGCTGCCTCTGAAGTTACTGTCTGTGTGATATCTCAGGATCCAATCCTTGCCCCTTATAACACAGGCAGTCCTTGCTTTGCATAGTTCTGATATGCATGAATTTGTTACCACAGTTTAGATAAATAACACCAGTCCCTCCACAACACAGTCAAATTTTAGTTACCATGGTAGCTTACCTGCAAGTAACTGCATAAAGTACAAACTTTGTTGCTAGCTCTTTCGTGCTGAGACCACTATGTAAGTAACAGATGTGTGTCAGGATCAGTGACCAATCACGTCACTTCTGAAATGCATTTGATTGGTTGCTGTGCATCTGTTGTTCAATTCAGACACAAACAGCAATGCATGTGGTTGTGTGGTCTCCTTGCCTTCCAGTGATAAACCCACATGACATCTTATAAAAACATGTAAGTGAAAGAAAATTGGATAGTAAAGATGAAAATGCAGCAAAGAAATGAAAAGTGATACTACTAGAAATGAAATTCAAGTTGAACATGCGTAGAGTTGTAGAAGAAATAGTTGTCCTTGGGGAGCATTGATATTTTGTTATAATTTGAGACACTGGATATCTAGAAGACGTTAGTGGAGAAGCAAACTTATCAGCATAAATGAGGAAAGTAGGTTTGGGTTGGAGGATGATGATGTCCCAGAGGAAGGGACACTGGCAAGACATTCACATTAAAGAAACTCTAGATGTTTTTATGACCCTGAAAGTATGAAAGATAAAATGCTGAGAGCTGATACAGACTTAGAAACAGGCATGACAATTTGCCTAGGCACAGAAAAGATGCTTGCTCAACACGGTAAATTACAAGACAAGGAGAAGACAAGCCTTGTTCAAGTTATTCTCGAAAAGATTTTTTATGAAGCTTTAATACACTTTAAATGTCTACATTTTTAGTGTTTTAAGATATAGTGTACTAAGCAGATGATAGTATTATTATTTCCTTATAGTAAAAAAAAACTTAGCTCTTCATTTCCTGATATATTCAAAACTGACAGTAAGAAGAGAGGTTTTAATGTTTTGACAAAAAATTTACAGCTTATAAAACAATTATAGTTTTTATCATTGACTTTCAAGATTGCTTTGTATGGTTACAGCTTGCACAATCTTTTCGCAGTCCTATATTACCAGGTAGAGCAAAAACTGCCTGTATCTGGTTAATAATTCTTTAGCATAAATCCTCTTTGTTTAAGGTATAATTCTGTTGCTGGTCTGGACCTTGATCGATATGCCAGCATATTGGAAATCCCCACCTCTCATGACATTTTCCTGCCTTTTTGCCATTAGAATGAAGATGCGAAACACCTAGATTGGAATATAAGTTCTATTAATTTCCAGAACATAACTCATTTAACCTCTCTGAGTTCCTATTTCCTTACATAAAAAATAAAGTTGGTAATAAAAATTAGCTACTATAAAAGTTACTCAGGGACACATACATATGAAAGGTACTTATATTAGTAAGATACTAGTTATGGCCCTTAAAGAGATCCACATCCTAACCGAGGTGGGAAAATCATTCTGGATTATCTGGGTGAGTCCTAAATATAATCACAAATGTCTTTATAAGAGAGAAGTAGAGGTATATGTGACTACAGAAGAGGAGAAGATGGTGTAATGAAGGGAGCAGACACAGAATGAGGCACTTTGAAGATGGAAGACGTGTCCACAAGCCAAGGAATGCAAGTAACCTCTAGAGACTGAAAAAAGCAAGAAAATAGATTCTCCCCTCAGAGGCTCCAGAGGGAAACAGCCCTGCTGACACCTTAGCTTTAGCTCAATAAAACTGATTTTGGAATTATGACCTCCAGACCTATAAGATAATAAGTTTACCTTGTTTTAAACAACTGGATGTGTGATCATAGTAGCAATGACAAACTGATACAGCTACAAAGTGCAGATATTACTACTACAATCAGTGAAACTGCTAATGCAGCCCTTTCTCACTTAGTCTTTTCCTAGGGTCCATCCTACTCAAAATCAAGGCCTTTGGGAAGTACTGGAAATGCTGAGTTTGAGGGAGACAGACAGCTGTGTGTGTTCGCCACTTAGAACGAAGGAGGGTAAAGCCCCACCTTCTGTTGCATACGTTCACGTGACCTGAAGACCACACTTTGTCCAATCTGTTCCAGTGAATTCTCTCCAGTGGAGTGAAACCATCTGTTCTTACACATTTTTGCTAAGAAGATGGAAGTAAACCGTTTGAGCCAGAGAGTCCAACCTGTGGCCCGTAGGCCACATGCAGCCCAGGATGGTGGCTATGAGTCAGCCCAACACAAAATCATACATTTACTTAAAACCTTTTTGTTGTTGTTGTTCATCAGTTTTCATTAGTGTTTGTTTATTTAATATGTGGCCCAAGACAACTCTTTTTCTTCCACTGTGGCTCAGAGTTACCAAATGGTTGTACACCCCCAACTGAACGTTTCTTCTTGACTTTCATTTCAATGTATTGTGTATAGTGAGAAAAACTCTCTAGGCCCATTCTCCCAAGTAACTTTATGGGAACTATCTCTAGAGAAATTTTTCTGGCAAAAATTTATGCAGGCTGAGCTTTGGCACCCATAAAACAAGTTCTAGAACTCCCAGCTAAGAAGTTGGAATGACATGCTTGCATCACTGGCAGTAAATGGGTTATATGTTTGCCTAGGTGGTCCATGGAATATCAACTCCAGCCTTTGTCTATAGTTTTGATCTCTGCCATTTAGCCATCTGGTTGCTTTCATTTTTGATTGACATGAATTTTTTTTTATGGTAGTAATGCTACAATGGGTATGTCATGCCCACTTAGCCATGCCCAGAAGTGAGAACTGGCCAGTACATGGCCTGCCATCAGTACAGGAAGAATCTGCTACTGTGGGGATGTTATAACATGTGCCATTCTCAGTAGTGTGCCAATCAAGCTTTCTCCTGGATGGACTGGCTCAATCTGTTGTTATATACAAACTGGTAGCTCCAAAGGGAAGTCTCTCCAGTATCAACCAGCTGGTCGTTCCTGTGGTCTCACCCTTTCCCCAGCATTATCAGCTGAGCTATGTGTCAGTGGAAGCTGTGGAAGGGAGTGTGCTAAAGGGAATGGATAAATGCATTGGTGCTAATGCTCCCTAGAGCATTCTCTGAGATAGCTCAGCAAAATCCAATCTTCAAGTTATCACAGTTGCAAGTGGAGAGACAATCTGACATTTTGTACTGCTCATGTGAAGCAGTAAATAATATGCAATATCACCTTATGTGGTATTTTTGCTAAAAACGTTTAAAAGTAGTGTAATTGTGAGAAGTCAATTAAATAAGTACAGAGTGTGGTAAGCTCTACCAGACAGTTCCTATCCTCTTCAAAAGAGTCAATATCATGAAAAACAGAAAAAGCAGGAGTAGATGGGCATTTTCTAAATTAAAAGAGACCAAGAAACATAACAAAATACTGTGTGATAACTTGATTGGATCATGGATTTTTAAAAAACTGCTTTAAAATATATCTAGGGGATGATTGTGGAAATTGTGTGTGTGTGTACATATATATTTATATGCAGAGTAGGTGCTACATTCATTACAAAATTGTTAATTTTTTTGGTGTTACACACTATTGATCAGCTCTGACACCTGGTGAGCCTGTGAATGTGGATAGCACATTAGATAATACAGAAATTTAGGATAAATGTTAATTTTCTTTGGTTGAAACACCAACATTTAGCTAGAAAAATGTCCATATTCTTAGGAGGTATATGCTGACACATATTGAAGTGAGGTATCATGCCATCAGCTGTCTACTCTCAGATACTTTAAATAAATAAATATAAGTAAAAGAGACTGAGAGAAAGGTGACACAAATGTGGTAAAAGATTAATTGCAAAATCTTGGTAAAGAGTAAAACTGAGTGTTCATTGTACTGTTTTTCAACTTTTCTGTAGGTGTATTGTTTTTCAAGATAATTGTGGATATAAAATATTTTTATCAGAAATATTCAGAGAACTTCAGTACCTGTAATTTATTCCTTCATTCTGAAAACAGAATAGACACAACTTTAAGTCATATTGCAAATTCTCTTGTCTACCAGTTTTCAGTAAAATAATAATATCAACAGCTAAAATAGCTTTGATAGCCCCTTAAGATATACAGCTTCCAAGTGTTCACAGTATGTTAGTGCATTTATCTCATTTCATATGACTCAGGCATTGAACACAAAGGTCTTCATTATAGATGAAAACCAGTAACCTAGCAAGTCCAGTTCTCTCCCCATCTCTTACCTTGGCATTGGTGATACCCAGCTTTCCTACACAAACAGCCATCCACCATGGGAGCCCGGCCTGGCTCAGTAACTATCTTGGCCCTCTGATTTAGCTCTGCCCCCTAGGTCCCAGGAATTTTTATTCACAGATACATAATGCAATATATCTGGCGGGAAGGGGGGAGCACTTCACCTGCTCAAAGAGACTGTGCTCCCAAACTGATTAGCAGTGTGTTTTTCATCAGCAATGTGTGTGTGTGTGTGTGTGCGTGTGTACATATATATTTATATGCAGAGTAGGTGCTACATTCATTACAAAATTGTTAATTTTTTTGGTGTTACACACTATTGATCAGCTCTGACTCCTGGTGAGCCTGTGAATGAGTGATGTTTACAACGAACATCCTGTCCTCAACAACCCTGCTCAGCTCCTGCAGACTCATAGCTATGACTTATCTTGTGCAGTCAGTCCATCTCATATTTGGTCTTCCTTTTTTCTTGCTGTCTTCTGTTGTCCCAGCATTATTGTCTTTTCCAAAGAACACTGCCTTCTCATGATGTGCCCAAAGTAGGACAGCTTCAGTTCTGTCATCTTGCTTCCAGGGCTGTTTCAGGCTGAATTTCCTCTAGGACCCACGTGCTCATCTCTTGGGTGGCCCAGGGTATCTGCAGACCTCTCCTCCAACCCCATATTTCAAATGAATCCATTTTTTCTTGTCTGTGTTTTTCACTGTCCAACTTTCACATCTGTACATAGTCAGTGGGAATAAGGGTGTGGATAATCTTAGCCCTGGTCTCATGATGCATCTTTGCTCTTGATCTTTCCTAGTTCTTCCAGTGCCGCCCGTCCGAGCCTCAGCCCTCTGCTGATTATTTGGCTCCAGTCTCCATTTGAATCGATGATTGAACAAAGGTAAATGAAGGCTTTAACAATTTTGAGGTCTTCTTTGTCCTCGTTAAAGTTGTGTGTTTTTTCTGTTGATTTTAAAGGACCAGATAAGGATAAAACTTTTTTTAAAAAAGTAATAAGAACATTTAAGAGCCTTTTTCTTTTCATAATTGGAGAAATTAAAGACCTAAGTTACAAAACTATGAAATCCTACAGCATATAGAACTCCTTTAAAGTCAGAGGGGTTTCACCTGATTTTTCCTAAAATTTGAACAGTTGGAGAGACATACACGAAAGTTTGTACAAAGTAGTGTCATGTTTATATGGAACCAAATGGTGACTAGAGTCATGGCTTACGGGCAGCAGGCTTCATGTAAAACATGCACAATAAGGGGATTGTTTTAACAAAGAACAAAAGAATCAGAAGGCACTCAGTTCTGAAGCTTGCCATCAAAGGCTCATGTGAATTTACGTGGAGAAATTCTATACAGTGTACAATGCATACTAACTCAAAAAAAAGCAATTCACTAAACTGTTAATTAAGTAATAATTATCCAAGACAAGGTGCTGAATCCATAGGATACTTCAGAAATCTGCAGGTCAGTCTAAGAGTCCAATAACTCCGTAAGTTAGTTATGGGAGTAAATGGTAGACCGACCCGAGATTTAAATTAATGATATTAGAACAATGACACTAAGTACTGTAACACTTCTGCAGAAACTTGTTACCATCAAGGGAATTTCCTGGCCAGCCTCAACCCTCCCATTAAAATTGACAGGCACAGCCACACTTACAGAAAACCTTGTCTGGGCAGCAGAGGCTTCAGTCTCCAAAAGCCCTGGCAGTTAGAACAGGAAACTACAGAGGCTGCTCAAATATTAATCACTAATATTTATTGAGCACTTACTATGTACCAGGCTCTGTGCTAAGAGATTTTTATATGCAGACCTCCTCTAATCCTGACAATAGTCCCAGCGAGACAGGAGCTATTATTTTATTTATTTTGCAGGAGGGGGCTGATTGTTTTAAAAATCAGGCCACTTGCTTAACTTCACACAGACAGCAAGTAGCAAAGCCAGGACTGGAACCTACTTAACCTGCTTCCAAAGCCTGTGCTCTTAAATATTCATGCTTACTCTTTCAAGCAGGAGATACAATAGTTCTATAATTGATAATAACCACTTTTATATAGCTCTTCAGAGTTTATAAAAGTCATTGAAAATAGTATTTTGAACCCTGGCTGGTATAGTTCAGTGGATTGAGCGCAGGCCTGTGAAGTGAAGGGTCGCTGGTTCGATTCTCAATCAGGGCACATGCCTGGGTTGCAGGCCAGGTTCCCAGAAGGGGACACATGAGAGTCAACTACACACATTGATATTTCTTTCCCTTTCTTTCTCCCTCCCTTCCTTCTTTCTAAAAATAAATAAAATCTTGAAAGAAAAAAGAAAGAAAGAAAATAGCATTTTGAATGACCATTACAAGAATACAGTAGAATTGTCCATGTCTCTAAAAAAGAACCTCACAGTGGGCAGGATTGCCTGAGTATGCAAGCAGGCCCCAGCTACCCAAGACCAGCATCCCCCACGACTCCACCCTGTGATGGCGCCAGCTCTTACACAATTCTCACAAGTGCTCCATATTCTCCTGAGCCTGTTCCTCAGAACACAAATAAAAACACAGGTTTGGCTGTCTCCAGTGAAGTTGCCTCACTCACCATCTGTCTCTAACTTTTCCCTGCCCTGAAGCTCTTTGCCACTCCCAGTTTTTCTGATCATCTTCCTTCTTTCTACTCATCTTTTTGGTGATTTCAGTTTGGTGGGAGCATTGGCTCTCTGATTTCAGGGAATCTCTCTCCACTGTAGTTTTTATCAGCTCCCATTCCCTAATTAGGAGAGTGTAGGCGGCAAACCATCCACAAAGCCTGGAGTGCAATACAAATTATCTGCAGCTTTCGAATGTTTATTTTACTAATTATCTGCCAAAAATGAGATTTCTTTTGCTGCCTAGTGGAAGGTTGTTGAATCCCCATTTGCAGAGGGAATTGCTTGGTAAGGTTGACAGATATCAGCAGAATTAGGAAGACTGGCCTTTTCCAAACTTGCATGGTCTTCAAGCAGCTGCAACATACATCAAGCAAAAGGCTCAAGCGCAGGGGACACGGTGAGGCCTCATGCAGTGAAAAAGAGAGTGGGATTTTATGACACAGCTCGGCAGCTGTAGACACATTTGGAAAGACATCATAATTTACTACAGCGTTAACTAGCACGGACAAGGTGATAATTGGATTGTGTTTCTAGGTTACAGGTGGATAGCAATGACTGAATGGGTGAGTGAACAAATGCAGAGACAAATATTAGTTAAGCATTAACAATGCTGGGTGCTTTATGTATATAACTATTCCCCATGACTCCATGAGGTGATAACTTATTTCAGTTTCACAGACAAGGAAATTGAGGATCTAAATGTTTGAGATATCAGCCCAACATGATCCAGCCAGAAACTGGAAACTTTTGAATGCGAATTTCTCTTTCTTTAGGTTTTTAAAAAATATACCAGGGATTGTTTTTATTTATGTAAGGAGAGTCCAACAGACCAGGAGACAACTTCCATTAAAAAAGACAGTGTGTCACTCATAATTCCCAAGAGGAAGAAGGTGCCTGCCACATCTCTCAGGGCCACATGGAGAAGCACCAGGGTGGGTCAGGAAACAGGAGGGGGAACAAAAAGTGTGGGCACAAGACTGTATTGTGGTTGTTGCTAGAAGGAATGGGTAAGGCAAGGTAAGCAGCTGAGCAGGCTTAGGATATGACGGTTTGAATTTTTATGGCAGATTCTGGACCCCTGGTTGTCCAGAATCTCTAGCTGTCTAATACCTGACCCTGGGGTGATTCAACTCCAGGTCTGTCTAATATCAATGCTAATGCTTTTTACTAATAGCTTTGCTGCCTTTTCTATCTTCAGTGTACCACTTGATTATATCTGCCAGGCCCATAGTTTTACTGAGGTTGGTAACTCAACAAATCCCCCCACCAAGTGTGCTCATTATTGGAGGGGTGGAATTCAGGGATAAAACCTTAGGCTCTAAGAGAATGGAAGGAGGGAAGGCTGAACCGGGTGGAGGAAAGTGAGGTGACAACCATGGAGGAATCAGAACATCAAGCAGGGAGGATATGAGTTCACCATGCAGTCACCAAACAGGACTCGTTACTGAAAGCGTGGGGCAGGGTAGAGCTTGATGACAGCAGAACAAAGGACAAGACCAGCACCAGAAGCTAACATAAGCCCAGAGCAGGGTCAGCTGCAAAAGCAGAGGGATGCACAGCCCGAGGGTCCCTCAGGTGGAGTGTCTTCTATCGGCTCAGCTAGAAATCCAGAATGTTCCTGGGCCCTGGTTAAGGCCTAACCTCGGGGTGAGATCTAAGTATTCCAACTTCAAGAATATATAGTAAGCAGAGGCCTAGCATCAGGGAAAACTCCAGAATATGCTTTACAAACACTTGGTCTCTAGTCTTACCAACCTACCCTAAGGTCACCATTGACATCAGAGCACCAACAGCAAGTATCAGCCCTGCGTGTAGAACTAGAGAGAAGGCATGTATGTATGTGCTTTGCAGAGTGAATACTAAAAAATGATCCCAAACATACACACATATTCTTAAATTTACTCCCTGCTTTGCCTGAATGTCTCTCCATTGTAGGCATACCTTTGAATTGAGACACTATTTTTCTGAAGGTTCTAGGTAAGATGTCATGCTTACTTGGGTGGAATGAGAGGTTAACCCACTGACACCCGTTTTTTATAATCTGTGAGCTCTATGTAAGGATATACAATGGATAACGTTGACCAACCTACCTGGAAGAGATAGGGATCTGAGGACACAATTAAATCACAGTGCAGGTAAATTTTGATTTTAAAATACAGCTAAGGCCCAGGAAGCTGCCATGAGTGGAGAGAGCTCAGTAAATGAGGAGTGTGGGGACAGTGGGGGAAAGAAATGACCACCCATTGTGAACCCTTCATATGTTAGTAATGTGATATACTCCATATCTTATCGAACACAAAAGTTGCAAAGCAGGTATCACAATTCCTTCTGTTAACTCTGAAGAAATTGAGGTTTAGGAGGTTAAAATAATTGGGCAAGATCCCTCAACTGTTTAATGGTGGAGCTACAGTAAAAATCCAGATTGGCCTAATTCAAAAGCCCTTGCTCTTTTCTACTGTGCCACAGCACAGGAAATGCCAAAGATAAATCTGTCTTCCCTAATTGTCCCCAGAGTCACCCTGATGATAACCAGAATTGATGCACATCTGCAAAGTGGGACTTTTAACATATGCCATGTTCACAGGCGCTGACTCTCCCGTCCCTGTGGACCGAGGGTATCTGATAATGTTCCACGGGGCCAGCACTCAGGGTCACTGTTTGGGAATGCCAAATGCTTTCCTTCCTTTCCAAATTGCTTTTCTGTTTAAGAAGCAACATGAAAAGCTTTTTAGTCTCAAAAATGACCACAGGGAGACTTGTACATGGCATTTTGAACTGTGACTGTTGAGAAACAAATGTCTGTTCTTATTTTTAAATTTTCTTCAACTCATGAAGTCATTTAAGAAACAAGAACGAAGCATTTGAAACATCCCATTTTTCCCTGGAGTGATCTATTCTCCGGAGAGCAAGAGCTAGACGATAGTCAGACTGCTACTTGGACTGGGTTCCACAGCCCATCGAGAGGTTGCCGGACTGTGAGGGACTTCGCAAGGTTCTCCTCTGGCATGAATATTCTAAGACCCTCCGGTGAGGAATGCTGGCCAGGAAGTCCTCATCACAGCCACGAGTTGAGGGCTTACATTACAGGTTCCACTGCTCCACACCCCAACCTATAGGTATTAGAAAACAGGCCTGATTGATTATGTCTAGACTTTGAAACAATATTGTATTCACTTTTCATCTGTTTTATATGGGAGCCACTGGAGGAAATGATGACAGATGAATCTAGGAGACAGTGAAAGGTACAAAGTAAGGTTGTAAAGTTGAAGATGACAGTGTCATGTAAGATTGAATGAGAAAACTGTTCATAACCTGCATGCTGATTCTAAGTCAGGAAGAATTCTGAGTCATGAAGGATTCCAAATGAGCTTTTAAGCCAGTTGTTAACAAACAGTTGGTAAACCTAATGGGAATTGCTGTTTTTGTTTTGTTTCACGTCTTAAGTGAAATCCCTTCAGCCACCTTTGAACCCAAGATATTAGAGGTTGAGGGGGATACGATTATCTTTATTTACTATTCAGGCAAGTAAGAAATCATGTTTTCTTCCCAGTAAAACTCACAAAAAATAAAACTTTAATCCTGAAGTATTTTCTAAGTGCATTTTTTTGATCATGAGATTAAAGCTTAAAAAAAAAAGTTGACCACTTCATAAAATCCACAGAGGTTAAAATGCAAGAATCCATTTTCATAACCTCAGACCCGTCAAGGGTTCAAACCCAAGCTGTCTGCCATTTTCATTTGTGTTTCACAGGGTGACCTTGAACACATCAGTGCCTCTATTTTTCTTTCTACAAATACTTATAAAACAGCTAAACTTTAGACTGAGGGATTTAACTATTTTAATAAGTACTGTTACTGGACAAAACTCCTCAAATGAAAAATGTCAGAACAGAAAATTAGAAAACAAATTACAAAGGCCCAGATTAGTCTGGATATTTTTTTCCTATGTCACCCTTCTCTCCATTTAACTAACTTACCCTCCTCTGTTTGCCTCTTGCATACTCAGGGATAGTATCAAAGGCAGGTGGGGATAGATTAGCTCATTTGCAATAGGAGGGGAAGGAGGAGGAGCAAGTTCTAAGCAAATGGACCTAGCTACAAAATGTCTTAAACTTTCTTGTAAGCTAATAAAGAATGGTCCTGAGAGACAGATAAATGGCAAACCGTGGCAGCAGTGAATGGAGCTCTGAGGACCAAGGTGACGAGTAAGTCCCACCTCTACTGCCTACCCTGTTCAATTAGTATAGCTGCCCACAGCCATACTTTAAGAGGGATTGTGAGGCTGCTACATGCTCCATGTGAAAGGGTGCTGTGATTGATTAGTGATGTCTGACATAGACATGGGTGGGGGAAATGTGTCAAAATAACTCCTCAAATTAAATATCTACTCTCAAAACAACCCTGTGAGATAGATGCTATTAGTCCCATTTTATAGAAGATGAAATTGAGATTTAAAGAACTTAAGGAGATTTTCTAATGAAATAACTGAATAGTGCCAGAGCTGGGATTTGAACTTCACTATCTTTCTCCAAATCTCACACACCTTCTACTATACTACACTGCCCATCTGGTGACTAGCTACGTGCAGTAGGGGAAAATACCATCTCTAGACCTAAAGGTCTGCTTTGCACAGATCAAGATGACATTCTCAGCAATGGCTACTTCACAGGGTTATAATAAAGAGGATTTTGTTAGATACTGTATGATAATGGTCACAAAATCTTTTCATTGCAGACAGTAGTTATATGGTACCAGCATATCATGTAAGGCTGGTCATCTTTCTACTTCTTGTCTCATGGAAATACTGCTGTCTGCCAATGACTCATTTCAGAACATGAAGGCCAAGTTCCTATAAGTTAAGCAATTCTGAGTATTTAATTGCCTTCAAAGAGTGATGTAAAATCACTTTTATAAAATTCCTCCTATTGAATGCTTCCCTCAGTTAAGCCTGTGCACGAGCAATCTCTCTCCATTGGCAGCTCTGTAAAGGGCTGGTGTTGCCTGCTGTAACTAACGTTCCTCTAGGGGCCTTAATAGATCGCTGAAATTCTGAACTTAATATTGCAATAACATTGGTTTTGCCTTAATATGCTGTGAAAAAAGTTTCATAAAAATAAGCAACATTTCTATGCATATTTTCACATCCACAGCATTTGTGTATATGTGGTTTTCTGTAAGCTTTTTTCCATCTTTGAAATCATAAAAATGCTCAAACTAATGGAAAAATATGGAACTAATTTCACTGGAGACCATTACTAGAATGGTCTGGGTCCACACGTTTGTCAATTAAATGTGTTTTCAGAAGCGCCTGTGGACTGCATTGTGAAGGTTATTAACTCAAAGGAAACTGCTGAATGGCAGGTCATGAGAATATTATCATTTCCCTCACTACTTTCTACTTCTATATTCTATCTTAACTTTTTTCAAAACTATGCCCAGGCTAGGGAACAGAACTTTGTAAATAACAGTAAATTTCTCATTTTTCACAGTCAAAGCATATCAATTTAATACTCAAATTTTATTCTCAAAGTTGAAAATCTAAATATAGCAAACACTTAAATTTCATGCCATGAAATTACCACTGATTCATACCCATTAGGGTGGCTGTTATTAAAAATGGAAAGTAACTAGTGTACATATTGGAACCTTTATGCATTGCTGGTGGGAATATAAAATGTAGCTGCTGTGGAAAACAGTTTAGCAGTTCCTCAAGAAATTTAACAGATTACCTTATGATCCAGCTATTCAACTCCAGGTATAAGTCCAAAAGAACTGAAAGCTGGGGACTCAAACAGAGACTTGTGCACCAATCTTCACAGTGGCATTATTTGCAATAGCCAAAAGGCAGAAATAGCCCAAATGACCATGAATAGATGATAGATAAATGAAATGTGGCCCTGGCTGGTGTAGCTCAGTGGATTGAGTGCAGGCTGCAAACCAAAGGGTCGCCAGTTTGATTCCCTGTCAGGGCACATGCCTGGGTTGTGGGCCAGGTCCACGGTAGGGGGCACGTGAGAGGCAACCACACACTAATGTTTCTCTCCCTCTCTCCTTCCCTTCCCCTCTCTCTAAAAAATAAATAAATAAATAAAATCTTTTTTAAAAATGTGGTATATCCATACAATGGGATATTATTTATTCTTAAAAAGGAATGAAATTCTACACATGATATAACATGTACAAAACTTGAGAACATTATGCTAAGTGAAATAAGGCAATCACAAAGGGACAAATATTGTATGATTCCACTTGCTGGAGGTACCTAGAATAAGCACATTTATAGAAACAAAAAGCAAAAGA
This sequence comes from Tonatia bakeri, assembly GCA_004024845.1. NCBI lineage: Eukaryota > Metazoa > Chordata > Mammalia > Chiroptera > Phyllostomidae > Tonatia > Tonatia bakeri. Next base: position 135,183 of record PVIA01001475.1, read on the forward strand.
GAGGTTGCCAGGAGCTGGGAGTAGGAGGGGATGGAGAGTTATTGTTTACTAGTTATAGCATTTCTGTTTGGGAAGATAAAAAAGTTCTGGAAATGGGTAATGGTGATGGTTGCACAGCACTGTCATTGTATTTCACATCACTGAATTATATACTTAAAATAAGTAAAATGGTAAATTTCATGTTATATATATTTGACAAAAAAAAAAAGGAAGGCTGATAATTTGCAAAGTTATTGTACCAGGTAGCACTTGCAATGAACATAAACACAATTTCTAAAATCACATGAAGATTTACAAGTCAAAATAAATATTTGGTTAAAAAATTTAATGCCACTAATTTCACAGTCCCTTTCATAGTGTTCCTATCCCCAAAAATTTATTGATTTTTCTTCTGGCAGCAAACACGCTGGTGCCGAGGACACAAAAGTGACTAACCTACAGCACCTATCCTACAGGTAATCATAAGGAACATAGTAGGAAGGAACACAGACATACAAATCTGTCATCCCAATATATTATAAACATGTTGATAGGATCATTTATGTAGCATATGTGCCAGAGTGAATAACCCAGATTTGGGGTTAGTCTGAGAAGACTTCCTAGAAGTAGTGTCATTTTTTTCTCAGTCTTGAAGGATAAATAATGGTTTTCCAAGAGAAAAGAGTTAGGGAGAGAAGGTCCTGGGGAGAAAGGATGCATTAGCTAGGACAACCACAGTCTTGGTGCAGAAGACAATCTGAGGGTGTGGGAGTAATGCATGGAGCTGGCCTGAAGAAAAGCTAGGCCTCAGTGCACCCACACCTACTCTGTGTCCTTCTATTTTCTCTTCCTTCTAATGCAGCAACCAGCCACTCAACTGGGTCCTGCAGTGGTATGCTGTGGCTTGCCCATCCCAGGAGCTCCTCCTACCCAGGTCTTTTAACTCTTTACTAACAAACCTTGTGGATATTGTTCCACATTTCTCAGAACCTCCTTCTTATGCTTCAAACAACTTGCAGTTAAGTTGTTTAATTGCTGACAATGGACCACAGACTTACCACTCTCAAGTAAGCTTTGGGTTGTATGGATTGTTTGCATCATAATGCATAACTCACTTGGGAAAGTTAAGTTATAGCCAAATTTGATCAATTGTTACAGAAAGAACATTACAAAATAGAGGTTATTTTTTTGGCAGGTGGGCCTTTTTGCTTCTTAATGTCAAATGCTTGGGAGCTCCATTCTCTGCCTCTAGAAAATGCCAGCACAAGCCAAGATCCAGAAAAAATAGGTTCAGAGAAGGCACCATCATTGGTTTTGTTTCATTTGTGTTTTCTTGCTCAGTTTCAGAAGAAAGGCTTCTGGACTGGCAAGTCTATTTATTCAAATGGGAGATTCAAAATAGGGGTGGGGGGAATGAGAGGTCCAAACTATTGGATGAAATAGACAAAATTATTGGATGAATAGATGAAAAAATAGTTACAGAGAAGAAGGGAAGATCATGAGTTGATGGCATGAAATACAAGTATTAAGGGAATCACCATGCAGATTCCAGATGAAAAGGTCAAAGGTGGTGAACTCAGGCACTGGTATCCATGTGTGACTGAGGAGGCAAAGGCTTTGGTGTCAGACAGATTTGGTTCAATTTCATGCTCTTCCCCTTATTGAATGTGGGGCCCTGGACAAGCTCCTTAATCTCAGACCTCCCCTCCATAAAATGGGCATCACAATACTCATTTTTAATGTAGTTTAAGGATTACTAATGATCTTTATAAAGTACCTAGCCCAGAGACTAGACTATAGAAAAGGCTGAGGAAATAACTATTGCAATTATAAGTATTGAACTTTTTTTTGCCAGATATGAAATAGGCTGTAAATAGATTTACATTCCTGGATTTCTCTGAAAGTATAACTTCCTTAAAGAGCAACTCTGTGCCTGTATTTATTACATCCCACAAATGTTTTTGTAGTTATAATGTGCAGACTCTGGGCATCTGGGATTGGATAAATACAGTGAAGACCAAACTGTTCACATTTATTCTAAAGCACTCCACTCCTTCAAGCTCCATTTTTGTTGTGGGTGGTGCCACCATTTTGCTCTTTTTTTCCAAAAAAAGAAAACTGATGTAAGGTGTCATCTTTTTCCTTCCCTCCTCAAATCCAAGCATTATAGAATTCTAAAGCTTTCCCTTCATATCAGTCTCCTGTCCCTTTTTCAGTCTCATGTTTAATTTCTTCACTAAGTTCTCCTCCTGGCCAACATATAACTATGAACCCTTCTCAGACCATCACTTGTCTACAAGGAGTCTTGAATGCTGATGTTTGCCTTGGTTCCATTGTCCTCTGCTCCCAACACACCCTTCCTAACAACGAGAATGCACAGGGTGTCCATCCAAGTATAGGAGCCACCAAGATCACACATCCTTGTCTCTACCCTAGAAGAACTAGCAATTCTGTGGAAAATGGAATAAATTTTTTTGAATGGTGAAGTAACAATTAAGGCAGCATAAGTTAGGTACTTCAAAATCATCTCTTCCCTCTTGGAAATGCTGCCGTGAATTTGAACATCTAATTCAAGACCCTAAGCAACAGAGACAAGACAGACCTTTCTTCCCTCTCTGTCAACTTTCCCTTTGTTCAGAAAGCTGCTGTACTGCTTTCATTGACCGCTTACCACGAGACCACCATTGGACTATGAACACTGCACATAATAATCTTCACAACAACCCCACAAAGGAGATGTGATTATTGCCATTTCACAGAAGAAGCAATTGAGACACACAGGTAACTTGGGCAAAGCTGCACAGCCAGTGAGTGGTCGAACATGGATTTGAACTTATACTCTTCCTGCTTTCCAAGTCCTTGTTTGCTCTTGATTGGGTTGTGCTGCCTCCCAGATGATCGCATTCACCGCTCCTTTAGATCTGAATTTCCTCTTCTTTGTGCATGTCTTTTCTCACATGGGGAAACACCTGAAACTTCTGTTTTTCTTTGGAGCTCTTAGAGGGTCCTACCTTCTGCTAGAAGTTGTCCTGACTAAAGGGAACTGAGTGCAGGATCCTTCATCAGCATTCCAAGCAAATCCACTGCCCTCTTGACTCCTCAGAATTTGCTTGTTTAATCATGAAATGATGTGTATAGAGCTCTCATTTCTATACATCGACTAGCTAGGCTGGTTGATGCCAATACAAATTCATGGTCTTTAACCTTGATCATCCCTTTCCCCAACCTCAGTCACCTTCTCCAATTCACCTCTGTGACTCCTCTCCTCAAAACAATCTGTTCTGGATTCTTTTGAGTTGGAGATGGAGCTTTTTAAAATTAATAACTCCATATATTTAACAATTTTTGATCTTGTGAACTATTCTAATTTTGAGTAACTTTATATTTTTCTAAAGCTATTTATGTGCTTTCAAATGTATCAGTATAAAATTGATTTTATTCATTTACCTTTTTAGTTGCTAATGTGCTTTATCATTATAAATATTAATATTTCTGTTTCTAGCATATTATTTGTGGGACTTTTTTTGTTTCATGATCAGTTTGCCAGAGGTTTATATATTTCAATATTATTTCCAGATCTTTAACTAGTTTTTGACATCATACTGTTCTTTTTTAATTAAGATATAATTTACGTAGAATAAACTTCACATATTTAAAGCATACTGTTTGTATACACCCAGGAAATCATGACCACAATCAACATAATGAAATGATCTATTACCTCCACACATTTCGCACTCCCAGGAAGTGTGTGGAGGTAATATATGTTTGTAGATATCTTTGTCATTTTCCCCTCCCACTCCTTCATACCTCCTGCCTCTACTCCCAAGCAACCACTTGTCTGCTTTCTGACCCTAAGGATTACTTTCCATTCTCTGAAATTTTATGTTGACTTATTCAGTGTTTAATCATTTATATGTGGTTTCTTTCACTTATGCAAAATTATTTTGAGATTTATTCATGTTATAACATACCAATAAATCATTTCTTTTAGTTGCTTCATTATATGGATATATCAGGGTCCTTATTCATTTATTTGTTGATTGGCATTTGCATTATTTCTTGTTTGAAGCTATTTCAAAAAATATTGCTGTGAACACTCATGTACAAGTCTTTGTATGGACCTATGCTTTCATTTCTCTTGGCTAAATTCCCAGAAATGCAGTGGTTGGATCATATGGTAACTTTTTAGGAAATTGCTGATGTGTATTACAAATTGGCTATACAGTTTTACATTCTCACTAATACCATCATACAGTTCCAGTTCCTCCACATTCTCATCAACACATATTATGTTTAGATCTTAGATTGTTGGCCCTTCTAATAGGTAGGTAATGGTATTTCATTTAGGTTTTAATTTGCATTTTCTTAATTACTAATGATGCTGACCATTGTTTCATGTGTTTATTTGTTCTCTACATATCTCCTTTAGTAAAATATATCTTTAAATCTTTGTTCATTGTTTAATTGGGCTGTTTTCTTATTTTTGAGTTTTAGGAGTTTTAAAAAATATTCTAGATATATAATTTCTAAGTTCCTAGTGTATTAATCCTCTCACAAAAAATCTACACAATCACCATATATGAAGTCACTGAAGAATCTTTACTCCTTCTTTTGGCAGCACCAACATTGGCCTTTGCAGCACCCCTGACTTTCATCATTTTGTTCTTGTTCCTTTCTCTGTTTTCTTGAGGTCTTTCTCTTTTCCTACAGGCCACATCTTACAAGTCTATGGGTTTATTTTCTTTGCATAATCCAAGGAATCATAAAACATGCCAAATCCAGTTGTCTTGCCACCACCAAATTGGGTTGTGAATCCAAACACAAAGATACCATCCAGCCCAGTCTTGTACATTTTGGCTAATTTCCCCCAAATTTCTCTCTGAGGTACTGTTGCCTTCCAAGAGTGAAGAACCTTGATGACCATTTGCTTCCACTGAAGTCATCTGTTGGTCATGACTCCTTGGTCTCAGTAATGACTGTGTGCTGATCCTCAAGCAGCCAGGGAGGTAAAGAGCTAGATATATCTTTTATAAATATTTGCAAATACTTTTTCTTTTTAAAAGATGTTATTTATTTTTAAAGAAAGGATAAGGATGAGAGAAAGAGAGGGTGAGAGACATCAGTGTATGGTTGCCTCTCACACACCTGCCACTGGGGAACCAACCCACAACCCAGGCGTGTGCCCTGACTGGGAATTGAACTAGCAACCCCCTGGTTCACAGGCCTGTGCTCAATCCACTGAGCTACACCAGACAGGGCTGAAAATACTTTTTCTAAATTATGGCTTATCTGTTCATTCTCTTAATGATTAGTGTTTTGAAAGAGTGGAGGTTTTTAATTTTGATGAGGTTCAATTTAACAATTTGTTTTTTTATGAATCATTGTCTTAATGTTGTATTTACGAGATATCTACCTAACCTAAGTCACTTAGGTTTCTCTCTCTACATTCTTCTTGAAGTTTTGTAGAAGTTTTGATCCATTTTGAGTCAATTATTATGTAAGGTATAAAATATAGGTTAAAAAATGTTTTTAACATATGGATATCCAATTGTTTCAGTACCATTTCTTGAGAAGACTGCTCTTTCTCCACTGAATTATCTTTGCACCTTTGTGGAACACCGGTTTTTTACATATGTGGACTTATTAGTGGGCTCTTATGTTTAATTCTATTAATTTCTTGTATATTATTACTCCAATACCACACTGGCTTGATTAGGGTAATTTTATAATAAGTCTTAAAATCAAGTAGTCCTAGCCCTCCAATTTAGTTTGTTGTCAAAGTTATTTTAGCCATTGTAGGTCCACTCATATAATTTTTAGTGTTAGCTGGTCAATTTTACCCTTCCCTCCCAAAAAGGAAAAGCATTTAGGATTTGTATTGGAATTGCATTGAATTCATTGATAAAGTTGGGGAGAATTGACATTTCAATAATTCTGAGTCTTTCAATCCAGGAACACAGAATATTTTTATAAATTTAATTAGAATTAATTTAATTTCTCTCAGGAATCTTTTGTGGTTTTTAGTATACAGATCTTTCTCATCTTTGCCAGATTTATTCTTAAATGTTTTATATTTTAGATGCTGTTATAAGTGATATTTTTAAGAATTTCTATTTGGGATTGTTGCATAATACAATTATGTTTTATAAGTTTATCTTGTATTCTCAGCCTTTCAAAACTAATTTATTGCTTCTAGTAATTTCTGATAGATTCCATTGAATTTGATATATAGATAATCATGTTTTCTGAGAATAAAGACAGCTTTACTTCTTCCTTTCCAATCAGGTATGTTTTGTTTCTTTTTCTTGCCTTATGGTGCTGGTTAAGACACCAATATAATGGTGAATCAAAGTGGAGAGGATATTTTTGGGGGTGGGGGGTACAAAACAAATGTTGAAGTGGACATTTTTGTTGTGTTCCTGATCTTAGGATAATTTTTAGAAAGGGACAAGTAAGAAACGATTCTAATTATTTTTATCAGTTAAGATATTCAAATATAAATCTTAGTTCAACAAAGATCTATGTGGAATGTTGGGACTTATTTTAAGTTTATATACGTTTGATTTAGTGGAGTGTATAGAGAATAGCTATGATTAGGTCTTATAAATGTGAGATATTTGAAGATAAGAATAAACCAGTATGGAATGTGATGGAACCATCACATCTGCCTATTAAATGTCACTAAGATAAACAACAGGAGGAGGGGAGGTCAATGGGAATACACATTGTACCACAGTACCTTCCAACTTCCATGTCATTTGCAGCAGAACATCGCCAGAAACTATGATGAGAAATACAACTTCTGGAAATGCGAACTAACTTCACTCCAAGCATCTAGAAAGGTACCCAAACATACATGCATACATGCACACATACGCATACCACCTGCCATCCCTGGCTTCTGATTAAGACACCCTACAAAAGTTACTTCAAATGAAAGTGAGAATTTGAGATTCACAGTACTACCACTATTATGATTTCTCAGACTACCTTTATTGCAATAGGCTCCTGTGGTTTAGTATATGGCTCCTGTAATTTTTTATTACCTCAGATTGTAGGACTAGATAGGTTTTAAACAGATCTCGGAGCACACACAGATTTAGACATGTGGCTGAGGCCCCGAGGCCCGTACTGGAGGGGAATGCCTGTGACGGGCACAGAAGAGGACAGAAGGCATGAAGCATGCTCAGCTAAGATGATCGCTGCTCAGAGGGAAGCTGGCAAATCTTCAAGGCCTGTCACAAGAGTCCTCAGCCAATCTGGGCCAGGATCATCAAGTTATAGAATGTTAGTGTTAGAAAGGATTTCAGAGAGTCATTGCATACAACCCTCTCATTTTATGATGAAGAGACTGAAGCCCAAAGTAATGTGACTTATGCAAAATCTCCCAGCTGATTCACACTAGAGCCAAAACAAGAACTCAGGTCTTCCCACAGACAGGCAAATACTCTTCCTACAACACCGTATTCTTTCCTACAATTGCTTGATATCTGCTGCTACCTTTCCAAACACTGTCTTGCTGAATATTAAAGTAAGGGGCAAAAAAACTGAGTTGACTTAAATTGCCTGAATAATTGTGACTCTGCTTATCCAGGCATGGTCACATATGACATCTGATAGTCGTCAGAGTAACATTTTCAAAATACTTTTGAATCATAAATCCTTGTGAAAGTGACTAAAATGAATACCATACAAAATAATTTCCCCTCAAGCACCCCTAAATGCCTCACTATTTCTTTCAGACATTCTTCACCCTCCCTGTGCCTCCTGTCACTTTAGTGCTATGCTGACCATGTCATGAGTAAGCACATTCTCTAATCATGAAGGAAAATCAGTGCATTGGTTAGTGATTTCTGGTCCAAATTTTTGGGTCCACCCTATAAAATAACCAAAAGCCAGCTCTATAAAAACAGAAGCATCAGTGTGGGCTGTTGATTCCAAAAAATGTGTGCCCAGAGACGACTTTTTTGTTGCTGTTGTTCTGTGACTTACAGCAAGTCACTAGCCTTCAATTCCCTTGCTCAGAGAAAGGAAACAGTAACATCTTCCTCACAAGACCTTTAAATAAAGCTAATATATGTAATGTTTCTGTACTTTAAGATATTTGATAAATGCAATTTGCTTTTTATTTCCCTGTCTCCTACTCCCCTGCTGAAAGAAGGGTTTAATGTTTCCTCAAAGATTATTCTTAAGATAAAATACTGTTTACTCTGGCCAGTTAGCAAAGAGCTTGCCTTGATCAGAGCTGTTTTCTAACTTCAGCTTGACATCCAACAGCTGATAGTTTTGGTTATTAACATCAAGAGAAGTTCCATACATCTAAGAACGTGAGGCAAATCTGGGATGTGTGGTCAAGGTAGAAGACTTTCAACCAAGAGACAGCCATCTGTTTCCAATTGCTGAAGTGTTTGTTTCCTGAAGACAACCAGGCTGAACAAATCATGCTATCTCTGTGGGCACCCTAATGGCTCTGGGATTCTTTGATCACTACCATTATATTCAGTGAGATATCCAAGATGCACTAGGTGTCAGAAGAACAGTTACTTTCTTCCGCCCTGCTCTCTGTGAGGTCACAGTGTGTTATCCTGGGCTCTCTAAGAAGCAGATTTCAAGGCAGGGTTGGACATGCAAGTATTTTCTTTTCTTAATTTTTTTAGTCTTTTAAATTTACATCTTCTTCCCCTCTTTCCTTTGGCAACTCTTAGCTTACTCTTTATATCTACAGATCTGTTTCTGTTTTGTTTATTCATTTGTTTTATTTTTTAATATTCCACATGTAGGTGAGACCATACAGTATCTGTCTTTCTCTGTCTGACCTATTTCACTTAGCATAATGCCCTCTAGTTCCATCCATGTCATTGCAAATGGTAAGATTTCATTCATTTTTATTGCTGCATAATATTCCATTGTGTGTATATACCATATCTTCTTTATCCATTCATCTATTGATGGACATCTAGGTTGCTTCCATATCTTGGCAGTTATGAGTAATTATGCAATGAACTAGGGGTACATGTATCTTTTTTAATTAACTTTTTTCTCTTCAGGTAAATACCCAGAAGTAGAATTGCTGGGTCATATGTCAGCTCTGTTTTTAATTTGTTTTCCACAGTGGCTGCACTGATTTACAATCCCAATAGTGCACAAGGGTTTCTTTTTCTCCACGTCATTGCCAACACTTGTTTATTTATTGGTAATAGGCATTCTGACAGATGTGAGGTAAAATCTCATTGTGGTTTTGGTGTACATTTCTCTGATAATTAATGATGTTGATCATCTTTTTATATGTCTGTTGGTCATCTGTATGTCCTCTTTGAAAAAGTGTCTATTCAAGTCTTCTGACCCTGTCTTAACTGGATTGTTTTGGTTTTACTTGGTGTAAGGTTGTATGAGTTTGTTATATATTTTGGATATTAACCCCTTATTGGATATATCATTGGCAAATATCTTCTTACCTTCAGTAGGTTTATATTTTCATTTTGCTTATGGTTTCCTTCTCTGTGAAAAAGAATTTCATTTGCCATAATCCTATTTGTTTAATTTTTTCTTTTGTTCCACTTGTCCAAGGAAACATATCCAAAAAGATATTGCTATGAGCAGTGTCAAAGAGTTTATTGCCTGTGTTTTCTTCCAGGACTTTTATGGTTTCAGATCTTACATTTAAGTCTTTAATCCATTCTGGGTTTATTTTTATATGTGGTATAAGAAAGTGGTTCAATTTCACTTTCTTTCATGAAACTGTCCAGTTTTTCCAGCACCACTTATTGGAAAGACTATCTTTACCCCATTAGATATTCTGGTCTCTGTTATTGTAGATTAATTGACCATATAAATGAGGATTTATTTCTTAGATGTCTATTATGTGACATTGATCTAGATATCTGTTTTTATGCCAGTACCATACTGTTTTGATTATTGTAGCTTTGTAGTATAGTTTGATATCAGGGGGTGTGATACCTCCCATTTTGTTCTTTCTCCAGATTTCTTTGGCTATTCAGGTTTTTTTGATTCCATATAAATTTTATGATTAGTTGCTCTAATTCTGAAGAGAATGTCATCAATTGTTTAACAGAGATTGCATTTAATATGAATAACACTTTAGGTAGTAAGAACATTTTAACAATATTAATCTTCCCAATCTATGAGTTAAGTATATATTTCTATTTATTTGGATCTTCTTTAATTTCTTCAATGTCTTATTGCTTTCAGAATATAGGTCTTTCACCTCTTTGGTTAAATTTATTCCTAGGTATTTTATGCTTTTTGATACAATTATAAATGTCATTATTTTCTTAGTTTCTCCTTCTTATCATTTATTATTGGTGCATAAAAACACAGAAAATCTCTGTATATTGATTCTATATCCTGCAACTTTACTAAATTCATTTAATAGCTGCTGGTGGAGGCTTTAGGGTTCTCTATACGTAGTATCATGTCATCTACAAATAATGAGTTTTACTCTCCTTTTTCAATTCGGCTGCCTTTTACATATTTCTCTTGCCTGATTGCTGTAACCAGATCCAATACTATACTGAATGGAAGTGGTGATAGTGGGCATCCTTGTCTTGTTCCTGATCTTAGAAGAAAGATTTCAGTTTTTCACCACTCAGTATGATACTAGCTCTGGGTTTGTTATATATGGCCTTTGTTATGTTAAAATATGTTTATTCTATATGCACTTTGTTAGGAGATTGAATTTTGTCAAAAGAAATTTCTGCTTCTATTGAGATGATCACATGGTTTTTGTCCTTTATTTTGTTAATGCAATGTATCATGTTGATTCATTTATAGATGTCAAACCATCCTTGCATCCTTGGGATGGATCCCACTTGGTCACAGTGTATAATCCTTTTAATGTATTGTTGAATTTGGTTTGCTAATGTTTTGCTTAAAAAATTCTACATTTGTGTTTATCAAGAATATTGGCCTATAATTTTCTTTTTCTTTTTTTTAATGTCTTTGTCTGGTTGTGGTATCAGGATAATGCTGGCTTCATAGAATTAGTTTGGATTCATTTCTTCCTCTTCAATACTTTAAATAGTTAGAAGAATAGGCATTAATTCTTCTTTGAATGTTTGGTAGAAGCAAGTATTTTCTTAAGGCAAACTCCTGTGGGAATAAATGGTAAGAGATCTGGGGGAAGTTGGGATAACTGACAGACCATAATGTAGGTCTGACCCTTGTGAAGGAGAGTGGGAAGGAAGACAGGTTGAGTGGGAAAGTCTTAGGCTTCAGTGTAGGTCTAAGTCAGTTCAGCAAGGCCAATAGGGGATCCTCTCACCAGAGTCACCCAACAGAGGAGCCCTCTCTTGCCCAAGATCAAGTCTGCCTTCATATTTCTAACCATTGGCTGAAAGCAGCCTGTGGGAAGTATGGCCTCAGCACTAACTCCCAGATGGATTTCAAAGCCCAACAGCTGGGGCCTTCTGTCAACGGCACTTCTGCAGGCGGAGACCTAAAAGGCACATCCTCATGACTTCCTTACACACTAGAGACTAAACCACATGAATGTTATTGAACATTAAAGCACACATCAGTAGCACACTAAGTACCCAACTGACACACGTAAGGCAGCAAATCTTCATTATTTGGGGACCTCAAGTTCTCTCATTTGTAAACAAAGAAACAATAGCCATAGTTAGAACAGGAATCTAAAATGTCTGCCTTCATGGTTTGATTTCTCAGTGTACGATACAGTAACATTCTCAACCTGGTGAGCACTTATCCCAGCAAGGTGCTGTGTAAAACCCTACATATGCAATATCTCATTTCATCATTATATAAAACTCTATTGAGGAAACATTATCTCCAGTGTACCAATGAGAATGGAGTTCAGACAGGTCAAGTAACTTGTCCAAGGTTGTATAACTAGTAGTTGATGAGGCTGAGATTAAAAAATACACTGATTCCAAAGCATACCCACAAGCCAGTGAACTCTATTCACCCTTCCTTTACAAAAGTTTGCAAACCAGAAAAAAAACACAGCAAACTAAATGACTGTTTAATACGCAGTGAGGTCAACTTGATTCTAGCTCAGACAATCAACATTAATTGCTATATTAATTCACCAACTCAGTTCTCATGTATTTATTTTTCTGTGCTGTCAGTAAGAAATTATGAGCACTTATCCTCATTTTTTCTAAAGTATACAGAGAATCCCAGTGATCTATCTCCAATCCCTCTCAAAGCTGGAAATTTTTCTAAAGCACACGAAACTGATAGGTCCATGCAGCTGTTTACCAAGACCATGTCTCCAAGCTACATGGCCCAATGCAAACATGTTGTCTGATAGACTAGAGACCTTACCTTTGTCCTCTGTGGCTAAGCCCCAAAGTTTTCCCAAGCCTCCACACATCTTAGATTCCATTCACTGTCAGTTAGTCCACACATAACTTACTGAACACTCACTAAAATCCCACTGGGAATAGGAGATAGAGTTCAAAGAAAATATAGGTTTCTGCTCCCATCCCCAAGAACATTAAAATCCATTTCGGGAAATAGACAGTACCAGGGAGCAACATAGTTGATTATGGGAAGGGTGACTGGGGTTTAATCTAGACCATGAGTTCTCGCCTTGGTTTTGCTCTAACTGATAATGTGAGCTTGTACTTACCAGTGAATTCTTCCAGAATTGGATTTCTTCTCCATAAAATGAAGTAGTTTGTCAAGACTAGTGATTTTCAAAGTATTCAAGGCCAGGAACCACTTCTCTTCCCTCCTTCCAATAACCTCAACGTAAGCTCGAATTGGATTCATGCTGGACATGGAGGGAGGCGAAGACTCCTCAGTTCCCTGAGACATCTCTTAAGCTATTCATGGAACTGTGCAGTTCCCAAGGACATGCTTTGAAGACCTCTGGTCCAGATAGCATGTAAGATACCTTCTTGCAGTAATGTGTGGTGATTCTGTGGGTCCCAGGGCATGGGCAGTTTATTGTGAAAAAAAGTTTTTAGTTCTTTTAAGATTTGAGTGCAACTCAGTTTATAAATCAATGGTACTAAAGTGGAAGTAGAGACTTCTATTGTGTAAAATGTGGGATCAATAATCCATTAGGTAAGAGATCAGGGTCATCCTTTTATTCATAAACATTTATTGAGCATCTTCTATGTGCCAAGGTACAGACACTAGATTCTGTGATTTAAGTCCCTTGAGGAGCACTTAGTCTAAGAGATTCTTCATTTTCAGAAGCCCCCCTAAAAACAAAGTAAAAACACTGCAGTGTAGTCCCAATTAGAGCCTTAAGAATAGGTTATTCATTTTATCTAAGTGGAACTACTCTGGAGAGATTTAACATGCACAATGCAACCTGAGGTGGTTTGTGCAATCATAATTACCCAGTCTAGAGTGGTAGAGTTCTGACTTCCCAGCCTGGGGCGTCATGGAGTCAAATGTACTTTTTAAATTAGGGATCAAAAAGTAAATGGAAAATGCTCTGCATGAATGACCTTCACTGGTCATTTTATTCTGAGGCAGGGTTCAAAAAGGGATCCACTGCTTCCCCATCACCCCCATCCATTCCCAAATCTACTCCTTACTCCTGCATGTTGTTTTACTGGAAGCTTAAGAAGGGGGGCCACAAAATATCAGTCTACCAGAGTGCCTTGTTCAGACATGCTTTATTAGAGTCCTCGTTTGTAGAATCCAACATTTCTCATTTCCTATTGGTCAAACTAAGTCTTGTTCTGCCTCAGAACTATTACAACATGGCCATTGACTCATTAAAACGTGGACAGGATAGAACATTGGATTCTAGGCATTTTTAACAAGGACAAAAAAGTGAGTATATACATTTTAGGAGCATTTTAATAAAAATGATTTGGAAAGAAGAATAGAACCCAAGGTATAATATAAAAGGAAACTTCTTTTATGCTTAAAATTATATATTTATATAAAAAATATGTCTCATATCCATTTAAATGCTATGTATAATATTAATATTTTATATATAATTTATGAACAAATAAATAGAATATATGTGAATATGTAGATATATTTTATATAAATATACTTAGGAATATACTATTTATATTATATGTATAAAATATAAAAGGAGCTGCCTTTCTTTGGGTTGTACCAAGATCAGTCTGGAATTGGACACACATTAATTCTCCTCACATAACTTACTCATGTTAACTTCTCCAGGCCATGAAGACCCCTAGTATTTTGTCCACATGTACACGTGTACAGCAACAAAACTGCACCAGGCGACAGCCTTCTTGCCAAGAGGCTGAGAAGGAACTGACGTGGAGACTTTGTTACACATACGCCAGTTGCACACATAGCCCATAGGCCAGTGCCTTGCTATCAAGACACATTGACAAAAGTTTTCTTCTTCTGGTAAGTCATCTTTTTTAATCAAAGAAAATTCCAAACAGATACAAAAATAGGATAATAGATCCAAGTAATGTTAGGTAGAAGTTAGAAAATGTAGAAGAAGGAGCAAGGGTGGGAGGGGAATTTTTCTTAACAGAAGAAACAGCCCCAAATAATTTTGACTAACTGCCTCTGGCCATGTAGCTGTTTCACAGTAGTTATTTCGCAATGGAAGACCAGATGTTGCCTGGAGTGAAAGATAAGGACCCAAGGAACAGACCCCTACACAAGCTTAAGTTTAGGTGGTCACGTCCTCAATGGGGAAGCAGGCATGGTCAGCACCACCATTATCTACCAATCAGTGTGTAACTCCCATCACCTAACATCTTACTAACCTTCATCCCACCCTGCAAATTGTATATAAGTCTTCAAAACAAAGGACCTGGGGCTTATCTCGCCAACCTCTGCAAAGCCTATCCTCTCCCTTGAGAAAGTACTTATAAATTCTGCTTGCATACTACTTGACTGACTGTTGACAAGCAGAACTGAGTTTTCGGCAACAGTACCATTACCTAATTTCACCAATTACTGAATGAAAGCCAGTTTTAATTCATTTATATGCCTACCCACTTTCTCCCTACCCCATGCATGGTTTACTTTGAAACAGCACATGACATCATACCATTTCATTCATAAATATTTGGGTGTATATCTCTAAAAGATAAGGACTTAAAAAAACAAAACAAAAAATATAGTGCTAAGACTCTCATCATACCTAAAAAACAAGTTAACAATAATTCTTTACATCAAATTCCTTACATCAAATGTCCAGGCAATTTTTTAAATTTTCCTCATTGTTTCATAATTTTTACATGGCTTTTGTTTTCATTAGTTTCAAAGTCAGTACACTGCAATTGACTCATATGTCTCTTAAGCCTCCTTTCATCTACAGAAGTGTCCAAGAAAAAAATAATGTGAGCCACATATATAACATTAAATTGTCAAATATTGACATTTATAATGTAAGAAAATGGCAACATTAATTTTAGTGATATAGTTTATTAAGCCAATATATGTAAAATATTATTTCAACACATAATCTACATAAAAATTATTACATTCATTTTTATATACTAACTCACCAAAATTTGGTGTGTATTTTGCATGCATTGCACATCTCAGTTTCGAATAGCCATGTTTCAATTGTTCAACATTCATGTGTACCTAACACCTTCTAATTAGACATATATAGATCTCTGGGTTCCCTCTCCAAGGCGTAAGTCTTTGCTAATCAAAATACACAAACAAATAAAAGAGCATAGAAAGTATTTTATGTAACTCTTCCTTACCAAAGAATAAAAAGATCCTGAACAGAGTGAAATAGACATGCTTTATGCTGTGTCTCCCAAAGCTGGCGATGGACACTCCTGGACCTGCAGTTTCTTTAGGAATATGATCCTGTGGAGCATAGATGCATGATAAGGGAGTAAAACACTGAAGGAGGGGAAACCTGTGCAAAACTACGTGGTAGAGTTGGCTTCTGTCATAGGCAACTGGTGGTCCACCCTGAGGGATCTTGTAAAATGTGTCACCAAACTGATCCCATCGGGCAAACTGGAAAGCACTTATGCTCCTAACTCCCAGTGTTAAAGGAGGATCTTGGGCATTATCATCCTCATGTTTCTGGTTGTGAATATCTAAGTGAGTTCCCAGCAATTCTTCAGAGTGGAGAAAAAGCAAGGGGATGAGGTTCTGGCTCCTGAGAGCCATGTTGATCTGGTTAAACTGCACGGAACAGGTCACCCACTACAGCGGTGGCCAGAATAAAGATCAGGGCCAAGAGGATTCTGGGAGGGAATGCTATAGGTGTTCAGTAGGCTGTTCTAGTAACTTGAAAGTAAACCATTTTCTCCTGAGATATGATGGCTGTGACAGGAGATAGGGAGCACAGTTACAGAGGTATGAGAAGGAGCAGGGAGAGAAAATATTGCAAATATTATTCCAACTATACCATATCTACTAATATAGTTTTTAAAGTTTCAGAATTCTTCAAATACAATCAACAATATCTGAAATTCCAGTAAGAATATATAATGTTCTGGTTTTCATTCTAATTATGTGCTTAGTTTTATTGCATTATTGCATTGTTCTGGAATTAATCTGACTTTCACAATGTGGACAATAGCCAATCACTGCCTACACATCATCTGTACTTAATAAACAACACATTTCTACCACCTATATTTGGGATGATTTTTTGAAGTCCTTTACTCAGAGCAGGAAGGCACCTCAGAAAATACTGTGTCAAACTAGTGCCACTAAGTAATAAAAGAATTCCCTCAAGAGCCTTCACTAGAAATAGTCACTCGGCATGTGCTGCCACCAGAAAATAAATGTGAAATACCTGGCTTAGTTTTGAGCATCTCTTTTTGTCAGAGTGTTTACAGTTATCATAAACTAGGCTGCTAATTTACCCTCTGCCAATAAATGCTATCTAAAGCATGACAAACCTTAGCCTAAAAATTGTTAAGTTCAAGGATGCCAGGTTTGTAAAACACCTTTTACCAACTCTCTACTATAGAAATCATATGATCCTATTACCTGACTTGCTACCTCACTATAGCAGGTAAGTCATCTGTAAATGTGAGTTTTACTATGCCTTGAAATATCTGTGATGGCTATAAAAAATAAATTGTGTTTATGAATACTGAACACATTATGGGTACTCATTTTCTTTATACATCAAAGGCTGGTGCCTATTAACTGAATAAAAATACTGCTGCACCAGGACAAAAATGATTAATCTGAAAATATATACAGATTTGATACTCATCTAGTATGCCAAAGACAATTCTGCATTCTAACCCAGTTTCCCTTCTCTGCACTCCCCCTGAGGGGGAGAGATAATTGGTACGTGGAAAGAAGTTAAGTTTATCTACACAATAAAGGGCTGAGAGAAATCTGTGGAGGAGGAGAAGGAAGAAAAAGCCCTTTGGGACTGGGGAGGAAAACCAGTGTGTTGGGAGTTAGGGGTGAAGATCAGGAGAGTCTGACTTGCTGGGATAAGTAAAGGAAATGAAGAGATAGGACAGATTTCAACATTGCTGTGGAATGGGGAGTAAGGTCCTCTTAAATATTCTCTGTAGGAAATTATAAAGAAATTCCTTTATAACTTATGTTGCCTATTGAGCTGTTCTTATTAATTGCTATGTGTGATTTTGTGTCTGTAGGGGTTACACTACCCCCCCCCCGCAAATAAAACCCAGGTTTAATAGGATACAGCACCCATTTATGATAAAAACTATCAGCAAAGTGGAAATAGAGGGATCATACCTCAACATAACAAAGGCTATATATAACACACCCACAGCCAACCAACATCATACTCAGTGAACAGAAACTAAGAGTGTACCCCTTAAGATCAGGAACAATACAGGAATGTCTGTTTTTACCTCTCTTATTCAACACAGTGCTGGAAGTCCTAACCACATAATCAGACAAGAAGAAGAAATATAAAGCATCCAAATTGGAAATGAGGAAGTAAAACTGTCATTATTGACAGATGACATGATATTGTATATAGAAAACCCTAATAACTCCACCAAAAATCTACTATACCTGATAAATGAATTCAGCAAAGTAACAGGATACAAAATTAATATTCAGAAATCAGTGGCATCTTATACACGAATAATAAAATATCAGAAAGAGAAATTAAGAAAACAATCCCATTCACTATTGCAACAAAAAAAAATAAAATAAAATAAGGCACCTAAGAATAAATTTAACCAAGGAGGTAAAAGACTCAGAAAACTGTGACACTGAAGAAAGAAACTGAGCAAGATACAAATAAGTGGAAGATACTTCATCTTTATGAATAGAAAAAATTAACATCATTACAATGTCCATACTTCTCAGAGCAATCTACAGATTTAATGTAATTTCTATTAAAATATCAATGGCATATCTCACAGATGTAGAACAAATATTCCAAAAAATTTATATGGCACAACAAAAGACCCCTAGCCTCAGCAAATTTTCAAAAAAAGAACAAATTCGTAAGTATCTCACTACCTGATAGCAAACTCTAGTATAAGGCCATAGTAATTAAAACTGCTACGGAACAAGAACAGGCATACAGAGCAACAGAATGGAATAGAGAGCCCACAAATAAACCCATGCCTTTATGGTTCATTAATATTTGAGAAAGGAGGTAAGACTATACATTTCCTTCAATAAATAGTGTTAGAAAAACTGGAGATATGTGCAGAAAAATGAAACTAGACCATCCACTTATTCTATACACAAGAATAAACTCAAAATGGATTAGATACTTAAATGTAAGCCATGAAACCATAAAATTCATAGAAGAAAACATAGGCAGTAAAATCTCAGACATCTCTTATAGCAATATTTTTGCCAATATATCTCCTTGAGCAAGGGAAACAAAGGAAAAACTACACAAATGGGAGTACATCAAATTACAAAGCTTTTGCACAAGAAAAGAAACCAAAAAAATGAAATGGCAACCCACTGAAGGAGAGAACATGTTCACCAATGATACATATGATAAGGGATTAATTTCCAAAATATATAAAGAATTTATATAACTCAACACCAAGAAGACAAACAACTTAATTAAAAAATGGGCAAAGGATGTGAACAGACACTTCTCCGAAGAGTACATACAGATGGCCCATAGCCATGAAAAAAGGCTCCACGTTAATAATTATCAGAACGATGCTAATTAAAATTATAATGAGATATTACACCCGTCAGAATGGTTATTATCAATAAATCAACAAATAGCAGGTGCTGGGGACGACATGGAGGAAAGGGAACCCTTGTGTCCTATAGATGGTTATTGTGGAAAACAGTATAAAGTTAATTCAAAAAGTTAAAAATAGAACTGCCTTTTGACCCAGTGACCCCACTTCTGGGAATATATCCAAAGAAACCCAAAAGAATATATGCACCCCTATGTTCATAGCAGCCTTATTTACAATAGTCAAGATCTGGAAATAGTTCAAGTGTTCATTAGTAGATGAGTGGATAAAAAAGGCTGTGCTACAGTTATACAGTGGGATACTATTTAGCCATAGAGAAGAAGGAAGTTTACATTTTGAGACAGCATGGGTAGACCTGGAGATTATTATGCTAAACAAAATAGCCAGAGAAAGACAAATTCCATATAATCTTACTTATATGTGGAATCTAATGAACAAAATAAACTTGACGAATGAAATATTGGGTTGGCCAAAAAGTTCATTTAGTTTCTTCCAAATGATGGCTCTAGTAGTGTTTAGTTAACTTCATGTGAAACAATTTTGTTAGATTGTATTTTGTCAGCTGTCATATCAGCATGCATTTTAAAAAACTTACCAGTATTAGTGAATTTTTGTGCAGCCATCTTAATATTGAAGATGGAAGAATATATGCAACATTGTTGGAGTATTTTGTTTTATTTTTTCAAGAAAGGTAAAAACACAACTGAAACCCTAAAAGGATTTGTGCAGTGTGTGGCGAAGGTGCTGTGAGTGATCAAACATGACAAAAGTGGGCAAAGTTTCTTGGCACTATTGACATCCTAGCCAAATAATTCTATGCTGTGGTTCAGTCTTATGCATTGGAAGATGTTCAGCAGCACCCCTGACCTCTACCCACTAGAAGCGAGTAGCAGGAGATAGCCAACATACTCAAAATACCCAAATCAATAACATTATCAGTGAAAATAAAAATGTGTCTTGTATTTTATGGAAAAAAACTAAATGGACATTTTGGCTAACCTCATAGAAACCGAAATATAGATACATGGAACAGACTGACAGCTGTCAGAGGGGAAGGAGTTTGGAGGGTTGGACAAAAGAGAGTGAAGGGATTAAGCAAAAAAAAACATATGAGATCTGTCTGGGGAAAAGTCCAGCCATTGTTAAGATGTCCGGAATGGTTTACTCAACATTGTTGTAACTGGACAGCCAAGGAGAGTGAACTGCAATGTGCATGTATAAACAATAACTTCACTGTACTTGTCAGTGGGGGTGGTAGATGCCATTGAGTAGGCATGTGTACTGTGTGGTCATCACATACAAAATGTCTGAGTTAGTAGAGCAATGAATCTACATCAGATTTTATGCTAAGTTTGAACATTACTCCACAGAAACTATTTGGATGATTCAGAAGGCTGCAGCTATGGGCAACTGGTGATTGACGGTTTCATTACAATAATATATCCATTCATGCACCCTGTCTCATGTAGAGTTTTTCTGGCAAAACATCAAATTGCCCTGGTGACTCAGCCCCCCTACAGCCCAGATTTAGTGTCCTGTGATGTTTTGCTTTTCCCAAAGCTAAAATCACCTTTCAAAGGGAAGGTATTTCAGACCATTCATGAGATTCAGGAAAATATGACAGGGCAGCTGATGGCAATTGAGAGAACTGTGTAAGGTCCACTTTGAAGAGGACTGAGGTATCATTTTCCTGTGTACAATGTTTCTTGTGTCTTATATCTTTTTCAATAAATGTCTCTATTTTTCATATTGCATGGCTGGATATCTTCTGGACAGTCCTCACATATATGACACGTAGACACAGGCAACAGTGTGGTGGTAGCCAGAGGAATGGCTGGCGGGGGTAGATGGAGGTGGGCAAAGGGTGATTTAAAAAAAAGATACTAACCAGTTCTATGAAAGTAAGCCAGTTGCTGATTTACTTGACTTTATGTCTTGTTTTTTATATTTGTATTAGCTCCTTTTTTCAGCAGTACATTTTTAAAACTCTTTCTTGGCTTAGCTTTTGAAATACTTCTGAGTATAACAGCCATTGTGGTTAAGTTTCCACTGCATTGTTAGTCATTTCATTTCATTCACCAGACACATACTGAGTGCCAACCACATGGCAGGGTTGACACTGAGGAACCGGAGTAGGAGAGATCAATGATCTGACCTTGCACTGAAAGCTCAAGAGCTGCCAGTAGTGGTCCTGGAGTCTTTTTCGGGGCACCAGAGAAGGAGTGTTTAGAAATCCATATGTATCAATATTGGTATTCACAGTACTGTAGGCCATGATCTTAGAAAGCTTATTACACCTGCTACTGCCAAGTCAGGGCACCCACCAAGATAACTTCAGCTTTGAATATTATATACTAGGGTGGATGAAAAGTGAAAAGATGTAGTCATTCATCTCTATATATTGCCAGTATTTGGAAATTTCTGGGCAACTATTTGATTTTCTTCACTTTCATCTTGACATTTGGCCTCATGTTGCCATATGTTGAGGGCGAGCACTTGCAGGAATGCATATTCTTGGCTCCAAGGGCATTTTCACTTGAGTGGAAGCGATAATGCAACTGGAGCTAATTCGTGGTATTTGATGCATCCCTCCTGTTCCAGTAAAAATGGCTGAAGGATGTTCAACACCTGAAAGTAGCCAGAACTTCAAGTTGGACATCTCAGTCACAAATTTATCACTTCAGAACCTGAACTTTTTTGACATGTAAAGCTTTTTTAAAATAAATTCTTAGAGCTGGGAAGGTGCCCAACATATTAAGCCTTGAACCATACAAAGAGAATAATTTTGTAAATGGAAACAAGTTCTTTAATATAAACTGGGCGGCCATTCAATCACTAAGCCTAGTTTTGCTGTATCCTATTTAATCCACTGAGTGTTCTGTTCTTTTCCATTCATCTAACTTGAGCCATAAATATGTTGCTTCTCATTTTGCTCTCTGGGGATATTTTTTTTTCTTTTATCATGACTTAGAGGCAGCCAGAAGAATAGTATTCATGCTTGGAAATGAATTATGAATCATTCAGTAGTTTCAGAATCCAAAGGGAAAAGAAAAGCAATAATCTCAAATATTTCAGTCATCCTGTTTTACCCTAATTTTTTTTAAAAAAGTGCTATAATTTGAAAACTTGCTACAAAATTTTCTTATTGAAGTCAGTAACAGATATCCTGGGGAGACTTGGTAAGGATAACAAAGTGAGGCAGATGCACAAGAAAATCTGTTTAAATGCATCTTTATCAGATAAAATTTTGATGATCAGTGTATGGGCCAGGATGTGAAGACAGGAAAAAATGGATATTGTGGCTTTGTGTTTAAGGTGTAGCTTGCTGCTTTCCACCAAATGGAATGTAATGAGAAAGGCAAAGTGTTCCTTCTCTGCCATGAGTCAGACCTAGCCTGGATGTCTGAAGGCCCATTCAAGAACGAAAGCTGGTCCACTCAGAGATGACCTTGTGATCTGATAGAAAAGTGCTTCTGTATTTAGGAAGCTCAGCCTGTGCCAAAAATAAAACCAGTGGTCTTTAGGAGCTCCCCCCCATATTCCAAGATAAACTAAACCAGTTAAATAAATAGTAAGTCTGAATTAACTTTCAAAGTCTTTGACAGCTAAAAAAGGATCATTTACAAAGAAGCATGGTCACACTTAGAGAGAACCTGACTTAAAAAGTGTCAGACTTGAAGAGGAGAATCTGACCCAGTATAAATAAGAACGAGTCTTTCTACCTACAAAGTTGTAAAAGCAATATACAAAGATCTTTTTTATGGTATCTTCCCACAGTATATGCCAAAAAAATCATACAAAGTGCTGTACAATCTCATTAACAAATACTAGATTTGAGAGGTCATATATTTTATATGACGGCCCTACTCATAGACTTCATTAGTGGAGATTTATTGATATAGATTTATTAGCAAAGTTAGTAAAGACTGTCTCACAAGATCTGGTTCCCAGTTTTCCTGCCCCCATCTCAAAGTCTATTTTTTAATCCCATAGCTGGGTAACGTTTAACTTCATCAATTCTTTTCAAATAGCTGTGTCAGAGATCACTGTTTATCTACACCAGTATCCATTTGCTTCTTCCTTTCAGAAGATCTGTGATCTCTCCCTAGGGTTGCCAGATTTAGCAAACAAAAATGTATATTGCAAAGAGTAGGAGCTCCTACTCTCTTTCTGCTGTATAGAATTGCATTGTATAGATATACCATAGTTCTCCTACCCTTTGCAACAGCACGGATGGAACTGGAAAGCATTATGTTAAGCAAAATAAGCCTGGTGGTGAAAGACAAATACCATATGATCTCACCTTTAGCAGGAACCTAATCCACAGAAACAAACAAGCAAAATGTAACCAAAGACACTGAAATAGAGAGCAGGCTGACAGTGACCAGAGGGGAGAAGGAAGGGAATTTTAGGGGGAAAGAGGAAGTGTTTGCAGGAACAAGTATAAAGGGCACATGGACAATAACAAAGGGGAGGGGTGGAAACAAGAGGGACATGGGGAGGGCTGGGATGGGGGTAAAAGTCAGAAAAACTGTACTTGAACAACAATTAAAATTAAAAAAATATATATTGCTAAGATAAACTTGACTTTTAGAAAAACAACAAATTTTTAGTCTATGTCCCAAGTATTGTACACTTACACAAAAAATGTTCATGTGAAAATTGGATTTAATTAGCTACTTCTTATTTTATTGTGCAACCTTACTCACTGCTTACATTTCTACCCAGCTAAGACTACATTTTCAAGGCTCAGACTATAATGTGACCATGTGATCAAGTTCCAGCCAATGAGGTAGAAGCCTATGTTAGGTGATATTCCTAGAATATCTCAATAAAAGAAAGAGTCATACTCTTCTCCTCTCTCCCCACCCTCCATCCTTCTATCTGAGAATCATATGATAGATGAAGGGGAGAGGTGCAGTCTTGGCCATAAAGAACAAGGCCATACCATCACTCATGGGTAAGGGTAAGAGAAGGCTTAAGGGTAAGAGAGGGAAGGAAATGAAGACAGCAAGACAAATTTCTGGCTTATTGAAACCACCATTATTTGGGGCTTTTCATTATATTCAGTTAATTCAATTATAATTGATATAAAGACTTACCTCCTTAGACATTTGGGGACACACCAAACCCCAAATCTGTAGAATGTAGAGTAGCTGAAAGACTGTGAATGCTCACAGTCACATAGATTCTCATTCTTTCTGACTTTCTCTCATACACATAAAGATTCACTTATTTTCCAAAGCCCCAGTACTTCTAACGTCTACCCTATTTTCTTTTTCACAATACTCAAAATTAACTCTAAGAATCCAGAGGGAAAAAAAATCCATGCCTGGAGAACTTGACCTTAAAGCTAAACTGCATTTAGCAATTTCATCTAAGAAGCTGTGTGGCCATTTTGACACAAGTATTTTGCTGATAATTTTTTAGTATACTGTCAGTTAGCAGGGAGAAGAGTAATTGATTAAAAGAATTGAATATTTGGGAGCATCTTTGGCTTTCAGAGATGTAAAAATGAATTCTTCACAACAATGATATCTTGTATAAAGAGGAAGAGACTAATATATCATTCCTTGAAGTTTTTCTCAGGTCAGAATACTTATATATAAAATTGTAATCCAAATGAGCAACGTTGATTTTTTTATTCAGTGCTTGACATTTGCCAATTTCAACATTTTTCCTGTTGCCATGAAAAATGTTGCCACTGGCAGGCATTCCACAGTAAGTAGGAAGGCAAAAATAGTGTTAAATGTTGGAACTAGGAGAACAGAAGTCTCTACATTTTCATTAATGTATCATTCAGAATCTTTGATTAAGAGACTATTTTTTACTCCTTAAAAGGGATAGAAATATATAGAAGTGAAAGAACCTTAGAAATATGACCTTCAAATGAAACAAATAAAAGTACAAGCATGGCAAGAGTAAGGCATTAAAAAGATTGTATACTGCTTGGTTTGTTGTAATAAAACACACTACCACTGATAGATTTTGAAAGGCTGAAAGTTTCATAAACTGGTTAGAAACTTAAAGTTATCTGTGGTGGGTCAAATAGCATTTTCCCCAAATATATACCCACCCAGAATCTCATAGTGTGTCTTATTTGGAAATAAAGTCTTTGCAGAAATAATTAGTTAAGTGAAGGTCATACCGGGGCTAGCTGACTGGTGTCTTTACAGGAAGAGAAGAAGAGGTCATGCAGAGAGGCACACAGGAAAGGCTCTGCAGCACCAGGGGCAGATACTGAAGTGATGCAGTTACAAGCCAAGGAACGCCTAGGACTGTGGGCCGTCACCAGACTCTGGGAGAGAGGGATGAATCAGGTTCTCCCTCAGAGACTCCAGAAGCAATCAGTCCCACTGACACCTTGATTTTGAACTTTTCACCTCCTGCATGGTGAAAGAATGACTTTCTGTTGTATTATGCCATCCAGTTTATGGTGCTTTCTTACAGTAGCCCTAGAAAACTGATACATCATCTAGTGCCCCCATCTCTGAGAGGAAGATGCTGTACATGTCTTTAAAAGACACCACAGGATCATGGGGCAATCAGAAAATTGTAATGCTTATTTTTCAACCTCTCTAGATGCTGACAAATGAATATTATTGACAAGCAATATTTGCAAGATTTTTGTTTATTTGAAGAGCTTTCATTCTGTCTGCCAAATTGGAAGGGCTGTTAAATTATTTCTTTTGTTGAAAGCTTAGTTGTTTTTATTTGCATTTTGTGGCTGCATTGGTTGTTGTATTTTTAAAAGAAAGGAAATAAATTTGTTTAAAAAGGACCAAAGTAAAGTTTTATCAAAATGTTAAGGTCTTGGAGCCTCTCCGAACATAACAGCACAGGCAGTGTTTCTTCTATACCCCAAGTGTGTGGGATGTATAGGATATGGAAGGTGTGCAGAGGGCCCAGCCTTCTACCAGTACCTAACCACAAGTGCGTCTACCATTATATCTTCCTTATATTTACAGCTCATTTAAAAATTAGAGTATTATTTTCCCTTACTAACACCAGAGCTGTGAACCTATTCTCCTGAGCATGTCTTTGAAATGTGTTATTCGACCTTTCTACTAATCAGTACACACTGAGAAAAATGCATGCAAAGCACACTTGGGAAAACTGGAAGGGCAAAGGGATATGAAGAAATGTATTTGGAACTCAGTGAAAAAAAAACACATTAAATTTTGTATATTATATAAATACAGGCTGGGCAAAAGTAGGTTTACAATTGTTCATATGGAAAATAATAAAATTAATGAATAATAATACAAGAATAAGCTCTGTCTTTTGTGTGCTCACAACTGTAAACCTACTTTTGCCCCACCCTGCATATTAAGAAACACAATGCACAGTGTTGGAGAAGGTAACATATATTGACCACATGAACACTGAGTAATTGTTTTTTAAACTGTTGAATTCAGAAAGCGTCCTAGAGGAGTAAGATGAATATTATTTTATTGTAGTTTAGACATAGTATATTTTAATGATTTAAAAAGTGGTTTAAAAAATTTTAACAACAGGAATTACTTAAATACAATATATTGAGAGGAAACTCCCTAGGAAGGGAGTAGCGGGAGAAGCCATGTTTTTTAAATCTTTCTGAATCCCCACATAAAAGCAGACAGAATAACTAGATCACAGAACCAATACATTATGGTTGACCTTTACAACAAAGCTATGTGATAAAGTATCACCACAAACTCCAAAATATAATCAGGGGTTCCGATATAAGCTGACAGCCAGAGCACCAGCTGGTCCCTGCCCCAGGACAGGAGAGAGCAGGAGGGACAACAGTGTTACTGCGAGACTGGAGACCAGGGGGCTCCAAATGTTCTGTCCATGACAGCACCACCTCTAGCACCTGCGCTGCTCTTTGCTATTAAGCCGAAGCCCGTGTTACAGATTTAACCCCCCTCCCTGAAGGGTTGCCAAAAGGATGGACTTGAGTCTGATCAAAACTCTGGATCCAGCTGCCAATTTGTGGGAAATTTGGAGAATAAATAAATATGTTGTTTGAAACCAAAAATATATAGTCAACAAAATCCTGAGTGTGGAAAACCATATAAATCAAATGCCCTGGGCGGGGGTGGCATGAGGCCCAGGATAGCTGTGAATGCGGACCCATACAGAATCATAAAGTTACTTAAAACATTATGAGATTTTTTCTTGTGATTACATGTCACAATGCATTTGATGTGTGGCCCAAAACAGCTCTTCTTCTTCCAGTGTGGACCAGGGATGCCAAAAGGTTGGACAGCACTGCTAGTGACGCCACAGACAAACCGAAGGACAAGACAGAGAGGGAAAGAGGGTGTGTAGATTTAAAGATATAAAAACCTGTGCAAATTTTAAGGGGGGTGGGGAGAGCTTATGTCAATATATTTCAAAAACTTTAATGTAATTGACTTTTCAGAAAATACAGATATTAAATAGATTCAAGAGAAACAGAAACCTTTAATAGTCCTATAGCCATGTGACAATTTCAACAATAGTTTAAAATTTCCCTAATAAGAAAAAATTAGGTTTGGATAGTTTTATCAGAAAGATCTGTCAACACGCAGATAAAAGTTTAATACAATGTGACACAAACCAGTCTACAAACTCGGCCTCCTTTGCTGAAGGTGTGGTCACATGGCTCAGTTCTGGACAGTGGAATGGGAGTGGTTGTGATGGGCTATGCCACCACCAGGCAGGCCTGGACCTTGGAAGCTTCCCATGTTATCCATGGCAGGGTCTCTGCTGCCATTTCTGGCAGCTAGATGCAGGGTAAGTAGCAGAGAACTTCAAGGTCTTAGGGTATGGTAGAGACATAAAACAGGAGTGTGTCCTCAAACAACCATATGAAGTGATGTCAGCAAACAAAGAAAAACTGATGAGACTTGCAAAAATGAGAAATAGATTGTTTTAGATTCAGTCACTAATATTTGAGGTTCCTATGTTCCAGAAGTTAGGACTACTTATTGTAGCTTGTGTAATACCACACGAGACAAGTGTGGTCACTCAGGATCATAAGAACAAAAGACTGAAATTAAAAAGGTAATCAATGTTTTTAGAATCTACTTGATTCCTTAGATCAGCTACCCTGAATTTGTACAGAGAGTTTAAATACTGTGTTATCTGTATCTATAAGATGTGTTTCAAATAGAAAGAGTTTAGAGAATACACAAAAAAATAACTGAGAATTCACAAATGATTTATATGAGAAGTCAATAAAACTATTGTATATAAAAGTTAATTGCACTATTCTTCATCAATGGTATACATCTAGCAAGTATAATTTAAATATATACATATAATTTATAATATAATGTACCTAGAACAAGAAAAATTTTAAATGCTTGAATTTGGTAGATTGTATTATCACTAAGCAAATGTTCCCTCTTCTCCCTGTCGGTGAGAGGAGTACACTTTCTTGCACTATTGATGTTGGGCATGACCATGTGGCCTGGGTTGGTTTTTAGCACACAGACAGAAATCTGCTGATGGCCTAATGAGGGTTCCCTTGTAAATGACAAGCTTCTATTGTGTTGCTTTCAAGACTTTTTCTTTGTCTTTCATTTTTGACAGTTTCATTATAATGTGTCTTGGAGAACATCTCTTTGGGTTGAATTTGTTTAGAGACCTAAGAACATCATGAATCTCCAAATTTCTTCCCAGATTGGGGGTGTTCTCAGTCATAATCCCTCTAAATAAGCTTTCTGCCCCTCTCTTCCTTTCATCTCTTTCTGTGACCCCCATAACACGCAGATTGTTTCTTTTCATGGTATCCCATACACCCTGTAGGTGTCTTTTAAATTCCTTTTCATTCCTTTTGCTTCTCTGACTTGATAACTTTAAATGATCTGTTTTTAAGTCACTGATGCCTTCTGCTCAGTTGATGTGCCGCTGAAACTCTCAATTACATTTTTTAGTTTAGTCCTTTATTCTTCGGCTTCAAAATTTATTTTATTCTTTTTACATTTCTGTTTCTTTGTTGAACTTCTCATTTTGTTCTCATATTGTTTTCCCTGATTTCACTAACTTATTTATCTGTGTTCTCTTGTAGTTCCTCTGAGCATTTTTAGAACACTTATTTTGAATTATTTGTCAGCAATTCATGGATCTCAGTTTTTTAGATCAGTTCCTGACAGTTTACTGGGTTCCCTTGGTGGTGTCCTGTTTCCCTGATTCTTTGTGGTACCTGTAGCCTTGCATAGGTGTCTGGGCACACGGAGACACAGCCATCTCATCCACACTTCCTGGACTGACTTGCATAAAGAAAGACTTTCCACTGCAAGTGAGGCGACACTGGTGTATATTGTGGCTATGGGACTATTGGTGTGGGGCACCATTGGTAAGGGGCACCACGTGGAGACTCTGGGTCTGGGGGTTGTGGTGTTATGTTGACCTAAGCAGCTGGGGTCTTTGTCTTCAACTGTATGACCCTTGGCGAGATGTAAGAGTGGGTTCATCCACATTGGCTGCAAGGTCATGAGCAGGAACTGGCACCCTGGCTGTCTACATGCACTTGCATGACAGCAGGAACTAGCTGCAGCTGTGTGCACAGCAGTAGAGGCTGGTGATGGGAGCTGGACTGGCAGCATGCAGATGCAGAAATAGATTCTCTGGGGACTCTCTGCAAGCCTGTATGCCAGCACAGGCCAATGAAGGGATTTCATGGCTAGGCCCACAAGCAACTCTGAGGACCTTGGCTGGTCCCATGCACTTCTGCAGCTGCAGGGGCTCCCCACACACATGCATACAGCAGTGGAAGTTGATGACAGGCTTGAGGGCCAGTGCTATGCAGGTATACAGCTGCAGGTGTCCTCTGCCTAACAGACCACAGAGAATAGCTATCACTCATGTTCGTGACAAGGGCAGTGGTTTCCCTGCCCTTGTTCCTTGTTCTCAGCCATCTCTGCATGTCTAAGCTTTGCCAGTCTCTGGGTGGGGTGAAACTGAGGTGGGTTCTTCATGCAGGACCCAGAAAGGCTGGGGAAGCTGGTGGCTCACCCTGCTCTCCTTCTCACAGCAAGAGGAAGTGTATCTGGCTGGGAGCACCCCCTTGGCACTGGGCAGTGCCAGCCTGAGGGATGGAGTGGAGTGGTGTGGGGAAACTGAAACTCTGCTTCCTATCCTTTTTGTGTGGATCTTCTTAGGGTTTTTGCCTCACCGTGTTGCAGAAGCTCTTTGAGTGGACTTGTGAGCTCTCCCAGAGCTATTTTCATTTGTGGATAGCCATCTAAATGTTGTTCTCTGGGTGGAGATGAAGGCTGGGGCCCCCCACTCCATCACCTTGATGTGATCACCTTCCTAAAAAAAGGTGACGAAGAGCTCATATTTGGCTGTTTTCATCTGTACAGATTCTGAAAGGCCTAAGCTGAGGTGTCTTTCTCCAGAGAAAATTTGTATTATCTTTAGCCAAGCATCCTGCAATATCCCTGATTCCAAAGTATTTGATTTATTGAATTCAACTTCCCTGGACCATGCCAATGGTATGCATTCAAATCCTTAATCTGTGTACGGGCAGACTGATGGTTACTAATTTCTAGAGAGATTTTCTTCCCTCCAAGCCAATACCTTAAACAGACAAGTTTTCTTGCCAGCTCCCATGTTCAAAAATAGGGTCGCTAGCCCACCTTATCACTGTGGTTGTAACCCTGCATAAATATGGGATTTGCAGATGTCTCAGTTCTTCTCCACACTTTACGTGGCTGGGGCAAAGCCTTCCACTCTCTTTCTTCCACATGAATGCCAAAACCAGGTCCCAAGCGCTTAGTGCTGGTGAATGAATCCCTTCAGTGTAGCCCCTGTCTCTGTTCCTCACCCCACGGTTACTACTTCGGTTTTGGCGCCCATCTCTCTCTCTCACCCTGCACTTTCTCCCCCTACTCTGTCCCTCTCTCTCAGGTTGCCTATATTTGTGAAGGGGTGTGAGTAACTCTTAAACAGCATTGCTAGGTGTTGGTAATAAAAAGGCTTTCCAGAATTCTTATTCATAATATTGCTGAAGTTGTAATAGTGTTGAAAGCCGTGGAACATTTGAAAACTGTTTGAATATAATAATGCTTATACTAGTTATTATGTATCAAAACACACATAATAACTTAAAGTTGTGGGTGCAATATTACAGGACATTTTAGGGTAGTGCTATTCCAGCTTCATTACCAGCTGGCCTTATATCAACTTTACAACCTGCCAATGTAGATTAATGAAGTGTTCATATTTTGTCAACAAACATTTAAGTCTCAACTGTGAGGAATGGGGAGCAAAAAAAAGCACAAGAACTTTTAAAGGGATTAAGTTTGGTTCTTGGATTTTCAAGCTGTCCTTGAGGTCACTGTCTTATTTTTATAGCCACAGCTTTCAAACCTGTTAACAATTTTCATCTTTGACAAAGGAAACTTGCCTTGAATCCAGAATTTTGTGTGCCATAATGACATCGATTTTAACTTTTTGCCCCAGGTGTACAGGATCTTAGAAACCACACAGTCTTCCCAGATCCTCCCTCTGCCATGAGGGAGGGGATGTCCTGTAGATTCTCTTAGAGTCTGTGATCAAATTGCACAAGCCAGGAGCTACACATAGCCGCCCACAGGCTTTCTGTGAACCCCTACAGCATCTCTGGGTTTGGGTTCCAATCATGATTTTTCTGCTTCCTCCCTCTCCCTGCCTTCCATCTGTGCCAGAATCAAGTGAGAATGTCAGACTTTGGTATAAGTAGTGAGTATGATCTTTCCACCCTGAGTGCCCAGACTTCAGGCCTCTCCCTGCTTGGGGACAAGTCTGGGGGCAGAGGATGGAATTCTTCTTCAAGCTCTGGCCTCAGCAGGGCCTTGTGTGCCTAGGGGGCAGTAATGCTACCTTAGTCACAAGCCGACTGCACTTGGGGTGGAGGAGGAGATCTGCCCTCTTGCTCAGCGGAAGTGGCAAGCACACAGCTACTAAGTGACACATTTGCTTAAGCCTCTCTGTTGGCAGCCCTGACATGTCCTCACCCTGCCATGTCCCAGGCCATGAAGCGTTCTAGGCTGGTTGCACCTGTTGACAGAGGGATATGACCATAGTCCTCACTGGCTCGGTGACCCTCCCACGGGAGAGTGTGAGTGTGAGCGTGTTAAACTGCTATATGCCCAAACCTCCATGGGTGGGGCAGAAGGAGGCAGAAGGGCTTCTAGAAAAATGTGAATGCCTGCCCTGAATGAACATTGTGCCACTTGAGGCTTTCCACAGGGAAAGCAAAGAACTCTAAAGACTTCCTTCCTCTCTCAGAACTTATATCCCACTGCCCTGAAATTTGTTTAGCCAGACAGCTGGTCAGGGAAACAGGTGTCAGGCTTGTAGCAAATCTCCAAGCCTGTGGCATGGTCATCTCTTCGCTTCCCTTAGGTGTCTCTATTCCAAGCTCGTACTTTGAATACTTCATTTGAGAAAAAGAGAGTAGGCATTTGTCGTCCATAGGTGTATATAATATTATCTAGATACATGCCCTTTACCATTATAATATAATGCAGACACATGCCTCCTATGATTTTAAGTTTCAGCTTACAGTACCTAGCAATTCCAGCTTTCAAAAGCTTTTAGGTAGTGTTATACATTAAAATAGCCATGATGTTGACTTCCTTAGTGAACAACTAAATTCCACAACAAACAAATTAATTCACTCATTTAGCAAATATTATTGAGCACTTACTACTGCCAGGCACTGCTGGATGCGAGGTATATAAGAGTGTAAACCTCAGGCGTGATGCCTTTCCATATAGAGTTTATATTTTAATTGGAGAGACAGAGCAAAGTAGCTACACAAATAAATTAACCATGAACTGGGATAGGTATGCCATGAAGGAAACATATAAGGGGTGAGCTGGAGACTATTTCTCATCACATTGTATCAAAACTCTGTTTGTTCTATGTTCTCGTTGGACTACAAGAGCCTTAGGGGCCAACTAACACTTCTTCATCTCAACTCCCTTGTGCTTAAGAGAGTTGCTGATATGATGGCACTGAAAGAACTATTTGCTGAGTGAATATATGAATGTGTTGATCATTGATTTAACAAAGGCTTGGGGGCTTTATCAAGAAATGGCTACCCTTTGTACAGAATACAAAAAGTACCAAGTACAGTCTACATTCCACATTCCATTTTGTTAGTTATGTATTATATTTAATATTCAAGATCTTTGTTTTCATCCTAAATTGATTCAATTCACAAACAAGTGTAGGTTTCATGGGTGAACAAACAATCCAGTTTTCTAATTCTCTTCTGCTCAGACACAAGTGAAGCACACAGCACCAGAGGTGTGTGTGTTAAGCATGTCATTAAGGCTGGATGAAAACATGAGCCAGTTTGAGGAGCCTCTGGAAGCTTTAGCGATAATTCAGTTCCCTGTTCTCAGGTTTCTTGTCACCTTCCTCATAGCTGCTGGAACAGCCTGTTTCAGTCCTGCCCGCTGAAGGACTAAATGAGCAGCTGTGTTTTGCTCCTGTCCCTTCCCCCCAGGCCCCATCCCCCTTTCACTTGCTTCCTTGAATTTCCTGTCAGGTCACAACCTCGCCAGGGGCACTGGGTTGAACAGAGCTGGTATCATTAAGCACATCCTACAGTCTCCACAGTGAGTTTGTCCTGCAAGATTGTGAGGCTCCTGATTTCAGGAAGTTAGGTAGGCTGGACGGGATCTGGGAGAACGAGTTTGTCAAAGACTAGAAGATTGACTGTTTGGGGAGAAACTGAAATGAGAGGACTTACAGCCTTCAACTAACCGGCTTTAAAGATGAAGAGGCTGAGGCCAGAAAGGTACCATATTTTGCTGTGTAAAATGTGCACTTTTTTGCCTGAATTTTTGAGGGAAAAATAAGGATGCACACTATCCATGGGCAGTACCTGAAATACCTTGTGTCTGTTCTTCTGTTTTGTAATGATTTGTTACATAAAATTTCTTGTACCATAATGAGTTCAAAAATAAATGCTAAAATTCCTTTATAATACAAAAAAAAAAAAAACAAGTTTCTAAATAGAAATCAAGAAATAAATGAATTAAAATGAAAGATTTTTTCCTGAAAGTTTGGGCCCAAAATGTGGGTGCACATTATACATGGCAAAATACGGTAAATGCCTGAGGGAGGTGAGAAATGGCTGCTCAGGACTAGACCAGGGCCACCCAGCAATGGCCACAATGTCCTGCCTCCTCCTCATACATGTTCACGGCACCTTTTCTCCAAGTAAGACTGCAGCACTGAATGTACCTTTAAAGTGAGAATCAGAAGTTCATTTTTCATTGGTCACAATAGAAAGTATACAAATATATATGGAGCACTTGTCAAATGCACAGGTGCTATGACAAAAAACAATACAAGATATGGCTCCTGCTCTGGAAAACTTCACAGTGTAATTGGGGAACTACTGGAAAATTTTAAAGCTACAATGCTATTATTTAACAAAGGAAGAAAGAATTAATATGGGGAGAAACATGATTTACTCCCATTGAACAGCTAATGAGAGGAAAAACTGAGACTAAAACCCAGGTCTCCTATCTCCCAGGCTGGTGTGTGTTCAGTGTCCACTACATAACTACAGTTACAACAATGAGAGAACACCTATAGGGCAACATGAGTAGGGTCTTTGTCCTGCTGTCCGTCCACTAACCATAAAGGAAAAAGGGATGAAAAATATGGCAGCCATCAGTGAGGATCCCAGGAGAAGGTGAGTCTCGAACAAAGATCTATAGGTATCTTGCATTTGGGGAAGAGAGAGAGAGAACAAATAGGAACTTAAGAAGCTGCTAAGGAAACTTACATGCCAAGAGTGGACAAGCTTTGAAAGAGTAGGGGTGAAATAGTCAAGAACTGCTGGGATAGTCTCAAAAGTTCAACATGCACAACTGAACACCAGCTGCGTGCCAGGCCTGGTCCTAGTCACATTGCACTGCTCTTCCCACTCTGGCCACTAGTGTCTTCATTCTAGAAACCTGGTTGCATTCACCAAGTCTATCTACAGAAGATAAAACTCAATAGGAACTTTAACTTAGAATTTTATGATGAAGACAGGAAGGTATGATGAAAATAACTGAAACCATACTTTGTTTTAAAAAAAATCAGATAGTTCTTGATCCATATCTGGAACAATGACCTCTAAAATACATATACTGATGCTGATGTGAGGTACAGGTTGCTACTAACCTAACAGCAGGCAATTGTCCTCAGCCCATGTAACATCAGAGCTTGCCATGCCCAGCCTCTGTTCTGGGTCCCCTTGGCTCTGATTAGATCTGAGTGGAGATATGTGCTTCTTGCTTCAGAAACTAAGAGTTGTTTTTGCACTTTCAAAATGCATTTAAATGCTCATGAGTTGAATTCCTCCTCCCCAGAGAGTCTACAAACTCTCATTGTAAGTGTGTGATACTGTACTTGTCCAACAGGCTGTCTGTGATCCTTCCACAAGTCACATCTTATGTCCTGGCTGCCAGCTACTTTATGAAGACTTGTGACTCTGTCTGCTTGTTGGTAGGAGGAGTTTTGTTTGTTGGTGTTCTTTCTTAAATTCATTTCCTAACCAGGACAAGATGAAAATGAATGCCACAGTAACCTTTTTGTAATACCATTTAGCATCCACTTACACCAAATAACATGTGGTTGACATTAGAAAATTCAGTCGAACTTGGTGATTTGTTGGGTATGAGTCAGGACGAAGGAATTGGAGTGATGGAAGAGCTCAAAGCATGTCTCCTGTCCCCATGCCATGGATAAGACAAGTAGCATGACTCTCCTCTCCTCTCGAAAACTCCACTCTCAGAAGCACTGGACATGTGCTAATCTGAAGCCTATTTATGGCCATCCTGCAGTCCCTTGGAAAGTGAAGAACGTGGCTGGCTGCCTTTGAGTTCTTATAAAAGCGCCTTCCTCAGGAAGCCAAGGAAGATGTTTTAGGTGATTAATTGAGCTCTCTACTTTCAAGTTAAAGAACTAAGGATAAATCATAAGACAATCCATAAGGAGTAGAGACATAAAATGCTTGTTTTTAATATTTTTCTTCCCACTTCCTTTTTTATTATAAAAAGATTTAAACATACAAAAAAAGTAATGGATGGGTAAAATGAACCCATGTATGCAAATATATTTAATTTTTATTTCATCATCTTGATTCTATTTCATGCATTTTATAACATAAAGAATATATTGAGTAGTCTACTATGTAATATATAATATATGAACTTGAACATGAACATAAACATAAACAAATTTGGGGGAAGCATGCTTAAAATGTTTCATCAGTAGGAATAGTACATCAAAAATGTTTGGAGATACTTGTATTAACAATAGTCACAAGCTGCTCTTGGGAATGATAAGAAGAATGATAATTAATATGTGGTAATGCTTGTCTGCTCCAGACAATGGCTACCCTGAAACAAATGTCCACGGGGCCCAGAATGTTTGAGCTTCCTATGATGGCCATAGCTGGAGTAGAAAATCTGAACCAACCGACAGTCCTCAAATCAGACACTTGATCCTACCTCCAAAAAAAGATCTTTCTGAAAACAAGTACTAAACCCTCCCAACATATCTTTTAAATTTATGTTTATATAGCATTCATATGAAATAAATATATATGATCTTGGGGAAGTCATTTTATTTTTAGAACCTGTTTTATCACCTATAAATGAGGAAGTTAGCGTGTCTGTGGTCCCTAATATTCCTCCTAGCCCTATGATTTTATGAGCCATTTCTATGAGGCTATAAATTGCTAAAGCCAAAATCCTATCCAATGCATTATTTATATTATGTCTGTTTTTATAGCAAGAGGGACACACTCTCAGCACACTGTTATGTAAATCTTTATCATGATCATCAACATTTATGGAGGACCTCTGCTCTGTGACAGATGTCATCAAGCATTATAAGTAGTGA
The DNA here is from genome assembly GCA_004024845.1 of Tonatia bakeri. NCBI lineage: Eukaryota > Metazoa > Chordata > Mammalia > Chiroptera > Phyllostomidae > Tonatia > Tonatia bakeri. The sequence continues at coordinate 172,142 of PVIA01001475.1, forward strand.
ATGTGAAGAAGGCCCACATTTTGCAGATTCCATTCATAACTGTGTGACAATCTCAGATCTCACACACACCGCCAGTGCCCAATCATGTCACTGTCCTTCTGTCACCCTCACCCTTTGGTAGAGATTGCCTTGGTGTCTGGGAGTTGGCACCCAGCTCAGCTGGCTGCAGGGGTGCTTGGAGCCTTACAGGGACAAACATGTGGATTCCTTCCAGGAAAGCGATAGGCACGTTGCATGCTGGTGTTCAGGCTCTGACATGCCACAGATTAGCAGGCATGTCTCTATTAAAAAACTTGTGGCAGGGCTTTCAGTCCATGTCCTCCAACCCTCAAATCCTCCCCTACATTCTGCACAAGTCATTTCCACCCTGTTAGAGCTTGTCTAGCTATTTTTTTTTTAAAGGTTCAAGTGCAAATGGATGAAAAGGCATAGCAGTAACTATGGCTCACTTACTTTTACAGTTCACTGTCTTTTCATTTTTCTGTCGAACGCAGCTTAAAGAAGAGAAGCTACAGAGGCTAGGCACCCTAAAGCAAATGAAGGAGTTCAATATGTTCACCTTAGAAGATACTTGAGTATAGTGGTTTTCAAATCAACTTTGGTATGAGACAGACACGCACCTGATTCTCGTCTCTCCCACTCACTGGCCATATGGCCCAGGGTAAGCTGATTTATCATTAAATCAGATAAATACTTACTTATAGAGTTGATGACAGATTAATAAATGGAAGTTGCTTAGATAAATACCTGGTATCCAGTAACACCAAAGAACTAGAACCAATTACTACTTCATTGATAATGTCTCTATTGAGTTATAAAGCAAAGAGCCCCCTGAATTTTTCAGTGACCAACTCATCTTCAAAACTAAATGATGTAATCAAGAATTGCAAAGTGAAGGGTTCAGTGCTAGACATCTATAGCTTGTCCCGTTCGCCTCTGAGCACGTCAGCAAAGAAGAACCACATTACCTACCGCCAACGAGAGGGTCATATTTGAGTCTATTTCTGAAGTTCCTATCCATTCCATTGATCTGTATATTTTACAAAAAAAATAATTACTTGAAATTATAATTCATTTGGTATGTGATTCTTGGAAATACAGTAATAATAACTCGTAGCTCTGATACAAGGAGCTACAATGTGACAACATTGTTTTGATTTTGTGCAGTCCTTGGAAGGCCTTGGAAGACACAGGCCTTGGAAGCCCAAGGGCTTCCTTGGGGTTCCTCCTCAGAATAATTCCTGTAGCATTTCTAACTTTATGTGCTTTTAATAATAATAATACACCCTCTTCTTAATCTTATGACTGAAAACTGGTTCCCTAACTAGAATATAATCTAGTTATCACCATCTTATATATATAAACAGATTCAATTTTTAGTTTATACTTTAAAGGAAGTATTCATGAAAGTAATTATGCATCACATGTGGTCACTGTATATTCACGGAACAATGGCAATCACCAGCCTTTGTCTTTAACAAAAGTTCCCCCTTCTGACCTTTTCCCTACCACCCTCCTCTTGCTCTCTCACACTATTTCAGATCTCACCATAATGTCACTTATTTATAGAGCTAACAGGTCCTCTGTTATATGTTTTCATTATGTTTAATAGTTTTTAATTATATAATTATAGCTTAATGCTGATCTCTTTTGCTAAATTCTAAGTTCTGTGATGATGGTGACCATATTTGCTTTGCTGATTCCTAATCAGAACCTGGCATACAGTCAGAGCTCCAAAAATCTTTGTTGACCAACAAGGGAGGCTGCATAACATCAAGTTATGAACTTGGTTTAAAGGCAGAATGCCTGGATCTACATCTGTCTGTGCCATTTTTATCTGTATAACCCTTGGCACATAAACAAACTTGTCAGTGCTTCAGTTTTCTTGTTTATAAAATGGGGATGGCAACATCTCTAGCGTAAGGTTTTGTGAGGGTTATGTACACAGTGTGGTCACAGAATCCAGTGAGTGTCAGCTGTTGTCATCATGATCCTCAGTGGAAAGGAAGTTGCTTAGAAGGAAACAAAGATAAAGTAAGAAAAATGTTAAAAATCTCACTTTACATCAAGTTCTTAGATTCTTTTAAGCGAGAATAAAAATAAATTTTTTAAAACCTTAAACAAAAAGAAACTTCAAAGAAATGTTTGGTAGCAATTCCTAAAAGCATCAACTCTCCAGCAGGTGAGAAGCACACACACACACCTGCCTTTTAAACACATGGCCTCTCTATTCTTTTCATCAAAAATGCCTCCATTGAGAACTAGTTGTGCAGCCACAAATAAACTTCTAACAATGCCTGCACGCTTTCTGGCCTAGCAGCTCATTTCTGGCAAAGAATCATAGGTAGAATGAGTAGGAAAATTAGGGGGACATGGAGTAGTAGCTAGAGGAAGTCCGGCATTTGTATGCAAACCACTGGCCCGCAATAGCCATCATCATCTCCCAAAGACACAGTAAACATCATGACATTAACCATCATCTTTGTGGCCGTCATCAGCATCTTTACCACTTACACTTAACAGCAATGGAGCACCTGCCAGTTTAAACCTCACAATGAGTTTATTCCTTGACTTGTGAACTGTTCTCTACCTGAAAGAATGCCTGATTGGTACACCAGTGCTTCATGCTGCAGTATTTCTGTGGGAAAGAAAAACAACAAAAACACACTCTTCAATCATTAAAGAGATGAGCACCAGAATAAGCAACATAGATATCATTTAGCTTAAAAAACAAAATAACTACCTGTTCTTTCACTTATCCTTCCATTATATCAAAACTCTTCAAAAACCAAAAATAAAAAACTTCTTGCTATATACCTGAGAAATTCTATCTCTTCCTTCCTAAAAAATCCTCTCAAGATGCCTCCAGAAGCCTGGCGTGGTCCTAGAGGCAAATCAGAGTAACTCAAACATGGTGCTCAGAAGGCCCTGTGTTCCCTGGTGACCTTCCATGCCTCAGGCATTTCTTACAATCAACAGCTTCCACATTCTAAAGTTTATGGAAGCCAGGCCTCAAAGCCTCATTCTGCAATCAGGAAGAGTGGTTACAACAGGGACAGATACACCTGGAAGAGCTCAGATGGGGGGGAAAGGCCAGGGCATTGGAAGAGGCACCTGGCAAACTGAAAGCTCCTTCAGAATAACAAGAATATGGATGGTGCTTAACAACAGACGGAAAGCAGTTGGAATCTTGGTGCAGCAAGAGAGTAGGAAATGGAACCTCAGTGCTGTTTCACCGTCCACTTTGCTTCTGGATTTGTCTTTCAGCAGAATTCAGAGTGGCTGGCGCAATGCTCAGGAGGCCTCCAGCTCAAGACAAAGGTGGTTTCTGCTTTAGGGAGCCCTGTGAAGTTCCCCAAATGAAGAATTCATTTATCCCTGAAAACCACAGGCTTGAGGGGCAACTGTCCCTCTATCCAAAGCAGCCATCACGGTGTACCTCACAGATGAGGTTCTCAAACTGGCAGCGACCACATCTACATAAATCAAGGTGACAAGGGTCACCTTTGTCACTTGCAACCTGCCATTCTTGAAGAGTCTGATTTAGAGTCTCTCTTAAGGCAACAATTGCTGCTGATGGTGCAATTCTACACATCCACAGTTGATTAATGGGGAAGAAAGGAGAACATAAAAAAACTTCGATGCCTGGATTTCTCGTTAAATCAGAACTCTTTTAAGTATTTGAATGATGACCCAGTATCAGTGATTCCAGTGAATTGCTTCTTTATGAAAAACACAATTTTTCCTTTCTTTCATTTTATGGAAGCAAGTTAAAGGTTGAATAACCTTTTTATAAACCAACGTCTGCATATGGTATTAACTATATTTAGGGGTCAGTGCAGCTTTGAAGAAGCTATTGATTCTGAAGAAGTGGGTTTTAATTGTGTTGACTGGTTTTTATTGTGCAAAAGTTATAGCAACAGACAGGTAGTTTTTACAGATTTATTTCCACTTTAGTGGATAATGAGCTCATATCAAAAACATAAAGGAGCAGGAGAAGAAGGGGAAAGAAGAAGGTAGAAAAGAGGTAGGGAGACCAGCAAGGAAGGGGAGTATATTTGAGAACAAGGAAGTGGAACGTACCTTTTGGAAGGTAGGTGAAGAAAGTGATAGTGTGGAGGACAGAGATATTTTCCAAGCAAGCCCGTGAGGACCATGCGGCTTCTCGGGGAGGAGTGGGTATGTTGGTACGAATCTACTCCAAACACTGGGGAGAGCATTCCTTTGGTCGCCTGTGGGCAGAAGAGCTTTATGGACCAGAGCTTGGCGGTGAAAAGAAAGATGAGAAACACCAGTTCTCTTGAGCCAGACCCAGCTGATAGTAGTCCTAGTCAAAATGGAGATGTCCCTGGGCAGGAAGTTTTGGCTAATGTAGTGAAACATCACCAGCACTCGCTAAATGTTAAAGAACACCAACCTGGAATCATTTTTAAAGTGTTCATCTAGCTGTTTCTCTTCAAATTTGGGTTGAATTTCCTTTCGCAATAAGAACTAAGTTCCTGCCAGTTTTCAAGTTCACAGCTCCAGCTGTTGGGGGTTATGCAAGAGCAGAAGAGATCAAGAGTGGAAAATGCATTTTCCCCTTGGTTGCATAACTCCCAGAATGGAATGGTCAATGGGGTCGAAACATCGTCTGCCCACTCCTCCTGCCCCTCACCTCTACCTCCATAAGGAAAAAAAATCCCCTTAGAGGAAAAAAAAAAAGGGCCATGAAAATGTTGGACTCAAATTTAGTATGCCCAGGTATTTTTCTTTTTCTTTTTTTTTAATTTTATTTATTTATTTTTAGAGAGGGAAGGGAGGGAGAAAGAGAGAGAGAGAGAGAAACATCAATGTGCAGTTGCTGGGGGCCATGGCCTGCAACCCAGGCAAGTGCCCTGACTGGGAATCGAACCTGCAGATGCTTTGGTTCACAGCCCACGCTCAATCCACTGAGCTACACCAACCAGGTTATTTTTCAAAAGAAAATTGCAAGTCACTAAAATCAGTTAAAGTAGAAAACAAATTCCACTTAACTTAGGGAGATTTTCCTTAAAAAGATGAACTCAGTACATTAAAAATATAGTTCATTGTGGGTAGCATATTCTACAGTCATAACTTTCTGAATATCTCCCTTTCTATTGGTCTTTTAGTCCTTTCAGGACAGAAAATTTATCTTTTTGTCTAAGTTTCCACAGTCATGGCATATGATAAAATCCAATAAATAATAAAGCATGGCTAAGGATTGTAGAAAATGCAACTTTAGCTACCCATGTCTGCAGGAGCCTAGACAATACAAAGGCGACTTTTGGAAGTAAGAGTCAGAGGCTGATAAAAACCAAATATGTGCTTTTTGCCCAATTTCCCTTTTTCCTTGCAAAAAGAATAATAATAAAAAATGGGCAAAATCGGGTGACAGAAGAGGGCAAAGGTAGCAGTCTCAGTGACCCTTAGCAACAACTCCAGAATGTCCTTGGCATTTCAGATGCCAGTGGCCTGTCCTGCCTACTTCTGGGAATGTCAGCTACCAGGCTGTATTAACCCCTTCCTAGAGCCCCAGTGGGCAATGATTGTGATGAGCCTGGGCCTAGGTGACTCCACTTTTGCCTAAGAATGGTACAATCACCACTTGACAAAGCATCTTCCTAGATCTAGGATATTCTCAGTGGACAGTATGATGCACTACTTCAAAAATCTAGGGAGATCTACCCTCAATGAATAGATTCCACTCCAGGAGGAAGAGGCAGCCAGAGAGAAGTTCCAAAAAGTTAGCAAAGGGCACTGGGAAGGCAGAAGAAATGAGAGGACAGGATACTCCTTGCTAACTTGGAAAAAGCACTTGTCTCTTCTTTGTGGTGAAACTGCCACTCATTGCATTCTTGGTGTTTCCACTCCACCACCCCTATTTGACCCTTCCATTTGTTCTACTCTTCATCATTTATCAAAGAGAGGAGAGTAGAATTTATGCACTGAAAAAACAATGTTGAATTAGAAGACTACTTCAAGACCTTTCAAGCTCTCTGGCTCTCTGGTGTATACATATTTTGACAACCTTCTCATGGGTCTCTACTCACACTTTTTCTCTTAGGAATCTTCCCCACTATATAGAAGTATCAGTTTGCTTTGACTGTTTCACTACCCTGAGCAAAGTCAGGGTAATGTCCTTCCCACCTGCCCCAGCCTACAGAAGGGAAGTCTGCAGGACTTAGCCTGACTTTCACCACCCTTCCGACTGTGGTCTAAGCCTTCCTCCTCTGCCTTCTCATGGTGGGGAACATTGTCCCCTTCTGAATCAGTTCCATCTTTTGACATTCAGCAATGGTACTTTTTACTTAATTACTCCAGACAATAGTAATGTCTCAATCCTCTGAAGTCCTGACAAATGTAAGGAGGCTCATGTATTCTCAGCTTTCTAAGCCTTGCTGGAACTCTGGGTTAACTATGTGTGGAAGCAGTAGCTCCTAAGTGTCGCAGAACTTGAAAGGAGCTCTTGTGGCAAGAAGAACACTGGGATGGAGTCAAAGGCCCCTGTCTAAGGGCTGACGCAGATGGCTCCGTGGTCTTGCCCGAGTGATTTACAACCTGGTGTGGGAAGGGCTGGGTACACAACTCAGTAATACTGAGTGCCAGAAACCTGGAATTGCAGATTGTTTTAACCATATAGTCAATGTTATAACTTTATGTTTTGGAATATTTTTCTAACAAAAATTATAGAAAGTAAGGTTTAACCAAATCTTAGCTAAAGAATGCCTATAGAAATTAACTCTGTTTTTTAAAAGTATTAATGATTCTTTTTTTGTACACAAAGATTTTATTTATTTATTTTTAGAGAGGGGGTGTGGGTGAGAAGGAGAGGGAGAGAAACATCTATGTGCTGGAGAGAAATTGATCAGTTGCCTCTCACACACCCCCAACCAGGGACCCAGCCCACAACCCAAGCATGTGCCCTGACTGGGAATTGAACCAGCAACCTCTCAGTTTGCAGGATGACATCCAACCCACTGAGCCACACCAGTCAAAAGTATACTGATGATTCTCAATTGAAGGTAAAAGGTTGGCCCCCCTTAGGAAATGTGATAGGGTTAGAATTTCTGTGAGAAATAAGCTTTCTGTAGTAATTAAAAGTGTTAAAAGGTTAAGAAAAGTGGCAACTTATTCTTAGACATTATTTTACATAATATGGAGAAAATAAATTAACGATGGGGTCCTTGTTAAATTTAAATGAAACAAGGTCTGTAAAAATGTTTGCAAACAGTAAAATGCTGTTCAAATCTAACATGTTTGGGTTTATATATGAGGTTGTCATTAGCTGAGGCTAATTAGTATATATATATATATAAAAAAAAAAAAGCTTAAAGTGAATTCATTTAAAACAGGGACCAAAGAGGACATAGAAAATGGTGAGAGAAGACAAGGACATAAAAAGTTTAATTTGAACTTGGCTTAGAAAATTAAAACTAAAAATGAATACAACTTATTTGCCTAACATTTAATAAACTTTATTTCTTCAGATAAATTTTCTGCCCCTTTCTCTCTCTCTTCTCCTTCTGAGACTCCTATAATGTGAATGATACTTTACTTGATGTTGACAAGACCCCTTAAGCTATTTTCACTTTTTTTCATTCTTCTTTTCTTTCTGCGGGTCTGTCCAGCTGTGGCCTACTGCCCTTGTCTTGCATGTTGCTGCTCCCTTCTTCTGCTTCAACTAATCTATGTTGAATTCTGATATATTTTTCAGTTCAGGTATTATATTCTTCAGCTCTGTGACTTCTGTTTGGTATTTTCTTATATTGTCTATTTCTTTGTTGAAGTTCTCATTGTGTTCATCCATACCTTATCTTGAGTTTGGTACCAATCTTTATGACTATTACTTTGAAGTCTTTATCAGGTAGATTGCATATCTTCATGTTATGATGATCTTTTTCTAAAGTTTTTATCTTATTTTTTTACATAGAACATATTTTTTTTGTTTCCTCATTTTTCTTGACTCCCTGTGTTTGTTTCTATGTATTAGTGGAAAAAGCTACTTCGCCCAGTCTTGAAGGGTCGGCTAGTATAGGAGATGAATCTTATGATTCAACCTTACCCTCGCTCTTGGTTGTCCCTCAAACTTTTGTGATTGAGTACTATGATTTATTCTTGATAGGTCCTTGTTGTTGAGTATGTGCCTGTCGGTATTCCAAAGAAAAGCCTCTCAGCACCTTGTTTCAGGCTAACTGGAAGCCAGACCTCCAGGCAGCAGTGCCTAATGTATGAAATTATGCATCGTCAACTATACATAGTGTCACAGGACCACAGTTGTAAATTAAACCCTGCTAACCGCCCAATGAGGAGATCTGGAAGTATCCCCTGGATGACAACTGTAAAAATCGAGGCCCCAGATGAGTGTAAAAGCTTCTTTCTAGTAGGTACCAAGGAGCTATGGTGAGGCCGAGAGAGGGCGCAAAGATGGCATCTCTCAGCCCACATTCCCCGGAGCGCCTCTGCAGCCTCCACATGTGTGGTGAAACTACATACGCTCCAGAACATTTCATTAGGCCTTTTCCATAAGCAGATTGGGAGTGTGTTTCAGTCTGCTGTCTGTACAATGACCTGGGGGAGGCGGCCTGCTCAGAACTGTCTTTTCCATTGTTACAGTCTCATGGAGCCTGAGGAGACCAGCTTTCTGGCCAGCAGGGCCTTCCAATCAAAGGTGCTCCTCTCAGGGACCGTGCTTGCCTGTTGGCTTCGGCAAGGCTGCTGTAGGAGAGTGCTGGAGGCCATGCGAGTCTGCAGCTTCATCACTTCAGGGGGAAAGTGCTAGAGGAAGATGTCTATCTGTATCTTCAGCATGACTGGGACAGAGTGGGAGGAGGGCTTCAACAAAAGTAACCTCAGAAAAATAGGGTTAACCCAACAACAGAGATGAAAAGGGGATTAAGACTTAGGCCCAATTTCTCCATCTACAAAACAGAACCCATTTGTTCAAGGTTATTGATGAGAATATGTATATTCTCTTTAGATCTGTCTCTAGGCAGATTTATAAGAGAATAATATTTATTTAAAAAGTGACAACTGTAATAAAAACTGGTACCTACCCAGTATCGAGGAACAACTTTGTACCAAAGGTATTATGCATATCATGGTCAAGATTCTCATATCAGGGAGTCCCAAATGATCTACAAAGCTACAGGATAAGCATAACTAATCATCTTATGGCAAAGTAAAACTAAAATATGTGGAGAGAAGAATTATGTTTTTGAACAGAATATAAACTAGCCATACCTTTTTACAATAAAACTTGAGTTTTCTAAGAAACTTGACTTTTGCAGAAGGTCTGAGGCCACATTCATAGCAAGCACCCCATCACCCATGTGTTGTGTGCTCTCAACTCCTGTGGACAATTTTAGAAAGACTCCATCATGTTATGTCATGCTCTCAACAACTCTAGGACACATGAATCATTATCTTTGTTTTGCATTTGAAGACACTGAGCTACAGAGAAGTTGTAAGTGAAAGTGTGCAAGTACATTATTGACAGAACTTTGCTTTCCTCTAAATACATTGTCCTGTAGGCAAGATGATCCTTTCTGGCCCCATGACCTTTTTGTGTTTTTCTTTCCCTTTGACTGTACCTTCTCTCCAGATCCCAGTCTGTACAAGAACTCATTAGGTAGATTCTTAGGGGAAAGCTCTCTACAGATTTGTCTTTACATTTCAGGGTTCTGAAAGGGTGAGGTTCTTCAGAGCAGTTGATTTAAAATAGGACTGCTAGGGTACAGCAATGCTAAAGAGAACTGAACTGCTCTCAGACCAATGAAAGCAAAGGATACTAAACAAATGATTCAGACATGCCAGGCCTAGCGAAGAACTTAGGGGAAATGGCCAAAACGATATCTATGAAGTTTTGTCAAAGCTGCCTTCCCAACTTTCCAGGTAGGAGTGGTGGGTAGGGAATGAAAGCAGGTAAGGGAGCTTCTAGTAGCAGGATGGAATTGTGTCTCTTGTCTCATTCAACTCACAAATCTTGAGGCCCAATTGATGACAAACCAACACTCCTTTGAAAGAGGGAAAATATGCAAAAAGATGAAGGATAACCTTAAATAGCTCTAGGGAAGATCTTTGCCCTAAGGGGGAACTGAGATCAGGAACTGGTGCTGTTCTCTTGTCACATCTCTGCAGCACAGGAAATGGAGCCATTACCTTAAGAAGCTGGTCTGTCCACTAACATTTTAGGAGTCTTTTGGCTCTTCAAAAACACAGGAATTTCTGGGTTGAAAACAGTCTTAGAATCTCCAGGATTGGCCCAGCACTCCAACTTGTTGATAAACCACAACAGGACATAATATTTTGTCCTGCTAAGCTCCTATATAATTCTGGTTTGAATATGTCCATACTTGTGGTTTCTATTTCTGCCTTAGTTTTGCTTCACAAAATCTGATTCTCTTCCCCCCCCTCATGTGTGTGTGTTTTACATTGGGATTTCTTTTTACATGGCAATTAGAAGATTGCAGAAACTAGAGGCTAGAGGCCTTATCTGACCAGTTAACCAGAGCCTGCTAAGGAAAATATGATGGAATTTTGTTATCTGGATGGAAGTATGGCAATGTAAGAGGGCATGCAGAAACCTAGACTTAGGCTATTAGACAAAGAACAAATTATAGTCTCTAATAAGAACTCTGAGGAAAAGGTAAATGACAAACAGCAAGCATTTATGAGGTTCTGACTGTATGACAGGTGCCTTCCTTTGTGTTTTAGATAATCCTCCCAACAAGCTCATTATATGTGGAACTATTATTTTCCCATTGTAAAAATGAGAAAGTTGGGGCACAGACAACTGAAGTAATTTACTTAATGCACAGCTTATTACTGGTAGAGGCAGAATTTGAACCCAGACATTTGGGCTGCCAAGTTTGTGCTATTTAGTATTCTGCAGGGCTGCCCTCCTAGTAAATGATGAGATTTTATTTACTCATTCATCATAGCCTAACCCTCCAATTCCATTTCATTTTTCCTTTGCCTCTCATTCTTTTGTTTCTTTCTCTCTATGCTCCTACACAAAATCAGTCCTTTTTAAAAGCATTTGCTATGCTTAAGATACCATTGCAAGTTGTTCCACATTCAGTCAGCAGATAAAAGGACACTTCCTTTGAAGCTGCTTGAAAATAGAAATAGGAATTGCTTACTTAAAGCATGCACTGAAAATAAACATTTCCTTTTCTTCACGTGTCTCAGAAGAATTTTTCTTGTGAGGTTTAGTTAACAATCTCCCTACTTTGCTTTTATTCACTAGGTACAATAGCGCCCTTAAGGTTTGGTCATGATCAGCCTACCTTCACATTTGAAGGGGTTCAGTCCAATTCATACAGGTTGGTTTATGCCTGGACTCAATTCAACCGAAATTCTGTAACCCACATATTATCCACTGGACTAAAGCCGTTGCTGGTTTTTTATTTTATGTACTGAACTGTAGTCATTTCTATGTTAATTTTCTTATTACTGTGGTATGGTTTTCTGAGATTGTTTTGGGGTTTCCTATCAAACCAAAAACAGATTTATCTTTTCCATTGTAGCCCACTCTGTTCTTTTAAGGTGAAAGTAAGCTATGAGATGGGGCTATTTTCCATCACCTAGTAGACTGTCAGCATCAGAAGGCTGGAACCAACAACAGCATCTTTGCCTCCTGATGCCTGACAATGCTGGCATGTATTAGGTGCTTACTAATCATTAGTTAAATGAATAAAACAATGAATACAGCATCCTTTCTCCTATGTTGGCCATGTTCCTATTTCAAATTTACTCAATTACCCTCCAATTTTGTCAAGAATTCTTTTCCAAAGTATATGCCATCACAAAATTAGTAAAATCCTGATCTGGATAGCTGATGTAAGCCACACAACTTTCTTATACTGTAAGATACCCCCCTATAAAGTATTCAATCAAAACCCTGTCCCCAAATGTTGCTAACAGCGGAAGCCGGTGATGGGTACCTGGTAGTGTACTATATTATTTTCTCTACTTTGTATATGTTTGTAATTTCCCACAACTTTTAAAAATCTGCCTACATAAAATAGCATGGTTAAATTAGGATAATGGTGATATTTTAAAAAATAGTTAGTCTGAAGGAATTTACTCAAATTTTCTAAGTACAATTGCAAAATAAGCTATTTACATTTCTTTCAGCAATATTGGAATACCAACTTAAGGGCAATTTACTTAAAGAGAGCTTGTGAAAGCATTTTAATATAAAACGAGATGACTTCTCTGGAAACAATATTTATTCTTTATCTTTCTTACTGATTGCTGTGTCTGTGAGACTGACTTACCTCAAAGTGATCCATCAGTTTAAGATGCTAAAGAAATCTAGGTTGTAATCCTGACATTGTCTATACTTAAATATCCAATGGTGCCACTAAGTAAATAAACTAAACATATGTGGTAATTCCGTATGTGTGCATGCTCACAGACATATATGTTAGACAAATATTTAGAACAAGAGACCTTTCCACTCATGGGAAATAGAAAAATGTTGGCTATAACCATTAAAATTGCGAAAACTGATGGTTCAGAAATGTTGAAATAGCAGGATCCTATCTATTTCTTACCCTATAATTACTTTTCCACTATATAATAGCGTTAATTGAATAAAAGCATTAAAATATTCTTACCTATATTAATATGTCCACTTTAAACAAACTGGACAATGACTTTTTATGGTCATATCCATCCTAAATTTATTGGAATTTTTAAAACATTTTAAATAACTTTACAAAGAAAGAAAGCACACTTAAGCTAAAATCACCTGGTGTTTGTGATTTTTAGAAGCAAGTGGGGTCCACGGCACATACACTGGGCAGGTACCTGTGGCCCAGTGCACACTGCATGCTCCCATCGTACCTGTGTCCGAAGTTCGCGGGTGTCTGTTTCTCACTTTGTTTTATGGGCAGAGACCACTAAATTTCAGATTGAAACCCATCAATTTGGAAATACAAAGACCTTTCCCTTTGGAGTGTTTCCCCAGATATATAATACCTGAAAAAATTGGTCCGACCCCCTTGAGGAAAGCAACAATAACACTGACTCTTGCTTGAAACTTAATTTCTTCTTTTTTTGTAAAGAAGCCTGGTTTATGTTTCTTAACTTTCTGTTGCCATATGAATTTCATTAGTATTGTGAAAGTTTAAGTAGCTCCTGGAATCCAATATTAGCAGGTTACACACATACCTACATAAATAGGGAAACAGGGGCATTGAAGGGAGTGTAAATGTATCTGCCGGTTCAGTGGCGAAGTCTCAGTAAGGGAATGGCTGGCATGAGTGCTGGTAAGATTAACGACCACAGCATGTAGCATCCCATCCCTAACAGGGAGTGTACATGAGGAGGCCTCGGCCATCATAAAAGACAAAGAACTTTAATTCTCTCCAAAATGAGAGATTTGCAGGGTTTTGGACCAGGCATTGGCAATATGAATAGCTCCTTTTCAGACACTGTACACAACTTATCTGATTTGAATCAATTCAGTATGCTTTCTCCAGAAGAGTTTAAAACTGAGTAAATATTAAGCTGATCTCTCTGCATGAGCCAAACCCAATTAATTTTGGTCAGTATAACCCTAACAAACTAAGATGCTGCAAATGGAACATTCTGAGGTCCACTGCCACACATCAAATGACAGTATATGCAACCGAAGCCAATGCATGACTAGTTGGGCACAGTCAGAATTATTTGTTTTAATGTTACTTTACTATTTGTCTCCATGTAAGCATATGCCCGGCTGTCTTTGGTCAACTAGTCTGAAGCTCTAATTTGCTAAAGTACAGTGTTCAACTGTTAGTCCTTCAGGGAGTACAACCTTTGATCACAAATCCCTCTGGCCATCCACTCTGTGTTACTAGATCAAAATAAGAATACTTATTTCATTTGGCATGGATCAGAAAATTAAATAAACACATCACCCAACACAAGGCCCAGAAGATGTGGCTCCGACAAAGATCCTAGTGCATTCCCAGAGAAGCAATTTTTATGGCACATAAAGTTTTTATTATGCATAAACTCTAAATTTATTTCTGAGTTTTTTCAAGGCCATCAAGGGGAGGGTTGCTGGCCTATAGCAAACTGTAGACTGGAAAAATCTTTCCACAGTGAGACAACATCTCTTTCCGTAGTGATCGAAGTCCAGGTTCTCACAGCAAAATTCTCACCACACTGGGTCACGGCCAGGTACCTTAAAGGTTAGACAAATACAGCTAGCTAAGGCAATCCTAAATGATAATTGTGTCATAATGTTCTTACCCATCTCCTTCACAGGCCCCAGATCATTGGCTTCCTTGCCACCAGGCCAGTGCGCTTCCTTTCTTTCTGCCCCACTTTTGCACACAACGGCCAGCATTCTGCGCTGCACTTGGCCCATGGTTTGGCCCATGGTTTGGCCCATGCTCCCAGGGCCTTGGAATTCATTGAGCTGTAAGGCCCTCATAACTCAAACTTCCTGTGCAGACTTCAAATGCATGCACACCAACCCCAGGACCAGCTCTAATGGAGCAAGAAAACAACACAAAGTACACAAGCCCTGTCCTCACACCTGCCAGCAACCTCCTAATAAATCCACCCTGTTGCCCTGGAACAAACACTTCTGGGGTCACTTCTTCTGTTCTTGGGGGATGAAGCATTCTCCAAACCCCAAAAATGTAGCCTAGATTCTTTGTAAGCTGTCTGTTTAGTGAGCTCCAGATAGTTTCTGAAATAAAAGGTCACTTTCTGAAGATATTAGCAAGATATTTTTTTAGCACTCAGTTTCAGTGCTCCCCAGATCTGTTTGCTTTCTGCAAAAGCCTATACTCTGGTAGAGGAAGTATATGTAACACAAATAATCATAATGCAAGTTCATATCATTGCATTGCACTTCACTTGACCACATCTCAGAGACGTGGCATTTTTTACAAGTTGAAGGAAAGACCATCCACAAGCAAAAAAGATTACAACTCACTGTTATGATGCTCGCTTTGTTATAATGGTCTGGAACTAAACCCACAATATCTCCGAGGTCTGTCTGTATAAGACTTCCATACATTAGAAAATGAGTAGAGACAACTCGGGTCTCTTCCAGCAGACTTTAAGCAATTTTTGCAATTGAATTTTCTGCTAGAGGGATGGAAAAGCTTCCTGGAGGAAGTGAAATTTAAATTCAAACATAAAAGAGTAGGTTCAGCCATGATAGATTCAGGAAAACCTCTTCTCCCCTGTCAAACCTTCCAAGGAGAAAGTTTTGAATACGGACTTCACAGAAATTATAGAGATCAGTAGCTGAAAGTCAGGCATTTGGACAAGGAGGAGAAATGAAGATTCAGCTAATTCATACTTAGTAGAGCTAGTGCTTGAATGATCTCTCCTCTCCCCCACACGTTTTTCAGCACCAGTTCTGAGTTCCTTAAGCAGAAGTTCTGTCAAGGAGACTTATACCAGCAAGTCTTCTTTTTTATTTGTCCAACTCATGGCTCTGTTCATGGTGACTGGAATATCAAGTTAAGGTAAATGTTACAGGATTTTTCTTTAGCCCCCTAGGGTCAAAATATTCCTTTACTTTTCCCTGGGGCATGGTAGCAGGGTGGGTGAAGCTCTAACCAAAAACACTCAAAGATTCATGCAATTCTGGACCTATCTTTTGGCTATCATGAAATTCTTCCTATTTCTCTAGAATTGAAGCTCATGATATTTTTTAAAATGTCCTCCCTGGCCAACACTTTTTATTTATAAATTCATAGCAGAAAAAGAAATTAGAACCCAAGTACTCCTAAGAAAATTAAGATCCTTGGGTAGCAAGAAATCAAAACAACATGGTATGCTGCAAACCATCATGAGTCATATTTTCCATCAATAAAAAGTTCTTAAAACTCGTCTGTACAGTAATTGGACAAAGATCATACAGCTCCAGACAATTAGGAGAGCACTGGCTCCCAGACACCGAGGATAACTGTAATAAGATGAATGCGTTTGTGCAAGTTTCTTAGAAGTATGCTGACCCAAGCACAGTTAGCACCTGGGTGGCGCCTTCAAGGCAATGCACTGCATGCATGCATCTTGCTCAGGCCTAGATGCCTTGTGGGAGTCTTCATAGGTAGCATGTTCTGGGAAGACCTGATAAAAAGCCCTTTAGTGCTTCTACCAAGATAGATAACATTCATACCATCAGAAATTATTTGGGATTAGGATTTTGATTATCCATTCATTTTAAAAATAAAATGTAGATAGCCCTGGAAGACAGTATGACATTAACATTAACAACCAATTGAAATGGCATATCAGAGACTTCCCTAGAGAGTAAAGAATGAGTCAGAGGATATAAATTTGGGTGGAAGATTATTTTGCGCTGTGTCAGAAAGAGGCCTTGAGAGAGATAAAACCTAGAGCATAGAGACTAGATGAAAAAGAATCCTAGCTAGCCCACATTTTAACACAAAGTAATAAATCTCTCAAATGGCATGATTTCTTCTTTCCCTGAAATTGCAAATACCTAGGACTCAGTATCCTCCAGCAAAGACTTTAAGTAATGTAAACTAGATTTTTAAAATTAGATTCTACATATATGTTTTCATGACATGCAAGCGTGTAGTCTTCCCCCTTAAAGATGTTTTCATTCTACTGCATCTTAATCAAAGGATAAGAAAACCAACCAACTAATCAACCAACTCTACTGAAGGCACCTTGGACACCACAGGCCCATTCCTATCAACTGCCCCAAACCTCTTCATTTCTCTAGTCGCACTTCTGTTCCTGCTTTCTTCCAGTTCTGCTCAGCCCTATGCCTCTGGCTGTGTGACACTTTGCCTTCTGGATTTTTAACATGAATTTTGTTTTTCTGATTGTGTTTCAGACCTGGCTTAGCTCACCTTTAGACAGTTTTGCTTCCTGAGCACTGGTGAAATGCAATTTACCTCCAGTGTTGTCCCAGAGCGAAAGTTGGGAGGTGGGTGGAGTTCTTGGGAGGCAGGGCTTCAGGAGTCCAGACTCTACTTCTGTGGTCCTTAGATGTCCTGCATTGTATGCTCATCACAGCTTCTTGCCATAGAGTAGGAATGATGGAAATCTTGGCTCCCAGCTAACGTGAACCCCAATAATATCTCTTATACAGTACCTGTCTATAGAGCAAAATTAGAGTTATACTAGTCATTCTAGTTTTGTTTTCACTTAATTTCTCTTAATATATATAATGAACATTTTCTATGTTTTTAACTGGTTATATTACATTTGTAAAGTCTTTGATAAAAAAAATCTATGAATTCAGTATAATGGGAAGCTGGCTCTGACTTCATATGACAGACATAAATAAATAACCAGATCTGCTGGAGATAATTATAAAGCACAGTGTAAGCATGACTTGGTGATCCAGACTTACTCTTTTTGAGACAGCAGTGACCCTGACCAGGCAAACTCAGGCCATAAAACAGAGATAGAACTTTACTCTAGAGCCTCGGACTTAGGGTCAAATACCCTAGTTCAGGATGAAATCACTAGTACATTCCTCAACATACGCCTCGGCCTTTCTTAGACTGTTTTCCAAACTATAAAGCAATATCATAATCCTTATTCTTTAGGGGTGTTGTGAGGACAAATGAGATAATGCTTTGTGAAATAGGAAGAACTAAGCAAATAAAATGGTTCGTTGTTGGAATGGAAGGCTGGTTATGAGTGCTGCCATTTAGTTTCCATCACATTGACCATCTCGTGGCTTTATGGGGTTCTAGAGAAAGTTTTCCAAGAAAATCTCCAGGACTCTGAATTTTCTGTTTCCTGATATTGGCATGGTAGACATTTCACCAGTATGCTGGTGAGTGCATAGAATAACAAGGACCTTTATTCATTGCTGGTGGAAATATAAAATGGTGCAACCACTTTGGAAAATATTTTAGCAAGTCCTTATAAAGTTAAACATATTCTTACCATATGACCCAGTAACTGCATTCCTTGATATTTACTCAAATAAATGAGAAAATTAGGTCCACACAAAAATCAGCACACAAATATTTATAGTGGTCCTATTCATAATAGCCAAAACTTGAAATCATCCATTCACTGTCCTTCAGTAGGTGAACGGATGAACAAACTGGTACATCCATTATGGAACATCATTTGAGTATAAAAAGCAATGAGCTATGAAGCCACAAAAGGCCTGGATGAATTTTTAATACAACTAAGCAAAAGAAGCCAGTTTTAAAAGGTTATATACTTTATACTTTCAACTATATAACATTCTAGAAGAGGCAAATCTATTAGAGTAAAAAGATCAGTGGTTACCAGGACACTCAGTGGGGAGGGAGGGAGATGGGATGAACAGAGAAGCACAGGGCACACTTTGGGCTGTGAAACTGTTCTGTATGATGCTATAATAGTGGCTACACCTCATTATACATTTATCTAAACCCACAGACATGCATAACACAAAGAGGAAGCACTAATCTAAACTAAGGACTTTAGTTAGTTAATATAATGTATCACCTGATTCATGCAGCAATTATAAGAAATATAACACACTAATGCGGGGTGTTAATAATAGGAAAAATGGGGGGAATATATGGAGTTCTCTTTACTTTCCACTCAATCCTTTTGTAAGTGTAAAACTGCTCTAAAGATTAGAATACTAAGTAATAATTTTTAAAAACCTATTGATCGATTGTTTTCCACTGATGGTGAGAAATGAATCCTCTGGGGGTCTAGTTACTTTTTTCTAACAGGAAATGCTACTGTCAATTAGAACTGTGAAGAGTCTTCCCACTGAATACTAAATACAAAGACAATATGGAATATGAATTTATGAGGCTGTCTGCCAATCGAGCCTCTTTCTTCTTCAGGGCCTTGATCTTTTCTAAAATAAAATCCACCAGAAATTTCACACGGTATAAAAGCAAAATGGCTCCTCCCCACCATCTCATGAGGGAAGTGCCCTCATGACCTTGAGCATAAACACAGACAGGGAAAGGCAGCGTGAAAGGATCCCGTTCTCTTCTCCTGGGAGTCTGAGTCACACAGAATCCTGAGTGACTTCCCAGCCAGCTGAAAAGGCCTTTCTACTAAGCTAAGGGCATTTTAATGTATTTGCTTTATTTATCTTTGAATCCTTATTAAATGAGATATGCATTAAATGGCCCAGAGATGTAGAAGCTGAGAGAAGAATATTCTGTGATGCAGCCCTATAAAAAAAAGGGGGGGTGATGAGAGAGAAAGAGAGATTGTGGGGCAGAGAGACTGAGAGAGAAAGGCAGGCAGAGAGAATGAAAACATTTTTCCAAAATCTTCAAGTATAAATGTTTAAATGTATCCACATAACTTGAACTCTGAGTTTACATGTGGGCATGTAGGGTCATTTGCTTAGGTGGGAAAGAGTAGTTCATGGAAAGAACAATGCATTATCCTATTTGTTTCATACTCACTATCTTAATTTTGCTCTCTTTCTTCCCCTCACCTCCAAGTGAATATACTTTCTAGTATTTTATCCTGAGATCACTGTAAAAGTCTAATTATTGATCCTCAGAGCTCATCCTCAGAGCTCATACCTTCCATTAAAATTTTTCAAAGAAGGACAGTTTTCTACTTGATTTATTGTGATATACAAGGTATCCTGGTAGTGTAGCTAATAGGTACTGGTCATCGAAAGAAGACTTAGAGAATCAAAAATAAATAAGAACATTAAAGTTGGTAAGAAATTTAAAACTTCTTCATGGTCACATGGTGGCAGATTTAGGATGAAGACCCAAGTTTCTCAGAATCTGTACACTCTTAAGTTTATGGGAGTATCCTTTAAACTGAATACAAATTTATTTCAACCTTGTTTTAGTTTTTAAAACAAACATTATTTTATTACAAAGCAGCATTTATTTATTTATTCATTCATTCACTCTATAAATATGTTTGAAGGCACGCTCTGTTCCAGCACCATTTAGTGCTGGCTATACAGAAATCAGTGAGACAGCTGGAAGCAATGGGCTAACAGAAAACCTCTTCATTGTAAAAAACAAATAAGGGGGATCAGTGGACAAAAACATAAATTGCACTCATATCTTGCTCTCACAGAACTGAGGATCAGAGAGTACATGGAGAAAATAGAATGAACGGTGGGAAAGAAGAGTTAGGACCAGATGTTAAGAGCCTTACTTGTCCCACTTACAAAGGGTGGGTTTTATTCTGTCCATAGAGAGGAATCATTGGAAGGATTTAAGCAGAAAAGTCATGGACTAAGATGTATGTTTTAGAGAATTCCTTCTAGAACAATAGAGGGTTGGTTGAATGGAAAACACAGATCAGTTGGCAAGGCATTCTGGGAGTCAGGGCAAAAAATGATAATGATTTGGGTGAGGGTAGCAGCCACCCTGACTCGCATCAGCCACCCCTTGGCCACATTCTTCACCAAGCCTGGCCCTCTGTGATGCAGACTCCGCCTGCAGTGTCCACATCATTGTGGATGAAATGAGACATTCACATGGACTACCGAGGCCGGTGGAGGAAAAGGGACAGCATGACTTTTCTCTCAAGGGGAGCAAAAGCCTTGGCCCTTGCTGTGACCGGCCTTTATTGGGTTTCTCAGCACATTACATGAGGGTCCTCATTTACTATGCACAGGTTCGCTTTAACTGGTTACCTTTTACAGGAAACAAGGGAGCCAATGTTGCTAATCACATCACAGAAGAGGGATATTTTCAAATGAAAAGGCAAAAGTGGTTGAACCAGTTATACTCATCCTTGGAAGGTTTAGCATGGATTTTAGGAAGTTACTTTATAGTAAATGTCCTCAATTCAGGGTGAAGGAATTTTTTAGGAAGAGCAAGACTCAAAGCGGCCTAGGCACATTGCAGGCCTGATTCCCCATGGGAGAACCTATCCATGGGCATGGGTCCTATGCATCTCCACATGGGAGCTGGGCCCACATCATGCAGAATAGCCTCCTACACTTGTGCATTAGAGCAGCTTGTAGCTGGGAAGTTACTTCAAGAAAAACACACAAGGCCTTTGTTCCAATACCTCTTTAACCTAAAAGTCTACCATATCATTCCAGGAAAGAGGTGTTTGTTGGGTGGAGTCCTTTAAAACTCCAAATGCCCATGAGAAGCAGTGTGAGTCAGAATTGT
Organism: Tonatia bakeri; assembly: GCA_004024845.1. Taxonomy (NCBI): domain Eukaryota; kingdom Metazoa; phylum Chordata; class Mammalia; order Chiroptera; family Phyllostomidae; genus Tonatia; species Tonatia bakeri. The sequence goes on from PVIA01001475.1 coordinate 193,216, forward strand.
AGGTCCAGAGGCCACACCTATGAAAGTAAGGTCAAGACCCAGGTCCTTGCTGAATCTCCCTAGGAGGGAGATTCCAAACTCTTCCCCAGGCAAAACACTCTTACACGGAGAACAGAGCTTCATGAATTCTAGTTAAGACAACCTACTTTGATTTTCTATAGCAGGGGTGGGCAAACTTTTCTGTAAAGGGCCAGAAAATAAACATTTTAGGCTTCACGGGCCATTCAAGTCTCTGTGCAACTACTCAACTCTGCTGCCACAGACAAGATTTAAATGGATTAGCCTGGCCGTGTTCAATAAAGTTTCAGTTACCAACGGGCAGTGGACCAGATTTAATCTATAGGCATGGTTTATCCTTGCCCCAACCCCACCCCTTCATCCCTGTTTTATAAGAATCACTGTCTCCATAATTTTCTGTGAAGACACACTCAAGGTACTCAAATAACATTTTGTTCAATGTCATTTCATTATAACATTGATGAGAAAAAAATTGTTTCCTGGCTGGGGCCATTGTCTGTGTGGAGTTTGTGTGTTCTCCCCATGTCTGTGTGGGTTTTCTCCTGGGACTCCATCTCTTTCCCACATCCCTGAGTTAGGCATGCGAGGTTAATTGGCATGTTGGCACTGTCCACACATGTGAGTGTGTGTGCATGTGCATGCACGCTGTGATGAAGGGCATCCTGTTGAGGATGGATTCCCACCTTGTACCTGAGCTGCCGGGATGGGCATAGCCACGTGCAACCCAAAACTGAAATAATCAGGTTGGAAAATAATGGTCTTATTTGTTTTTATTAATCTTCTTCAAATATGTAGCTCACATTTATTTCAGTGTTTAATATTTGAAGCGTTTTGGGTCTTTTTAGACGTTTGGTGATATTTTTGTAACCAGAAGTATGTCATAGGAACTTAACTCTCATTTATCTGAATTAGCCTATGGTAAAGTGGCTTTTGTTATATGTCGTTTCATTTCAAGTCACAGTTTCCATGAACCTGTCAACAACATTAAGTGAGGACTTACTCTATTTGCTTTACATTTTTCCGCTCACCCTTAATAATTAAAACTATATTTCGGTAGAGTTGCTGTTCTCATTTGCTCATTCCTTGGTTCCTTTTGGTGAAGTTGATAAATACTATATTTCTAAGAAAATAAATGTTGAATCCTATTTGATTTTAAGTGTCTGTAAGCAGCATTAAATAATAGAAAGGAATAGTATTTTAAACTGAAAAGAGACTTAAAGATTTACTAACCCAACCCCCTTTCTTGGCATAAGGATCTAAAGCCAAAGAGGCAAAGGGACTTGCCCAAGGTCATAGACCTTGCCCAGTTACTCAAGTTACGCACAAGTTGCACAAGTTACAGGCACCTTGTTCAGAGTTTGTCTCTCTAAGCAACCACACTCATATACACATTCTGACTTCTTTTTCCTTCATTTATTTGACTTCATTTTGAAAAAGAAAGTAAAACAAAATTAGTCTCCAACAAAACACCAAAGAAGCAAATCCTGATGGCAGACCAAACCAATTAACAAATTGTCCTGTCTGAGGGTGATGGTCAAAGAAGCTCCAGTTACCAGACACACACACACACAGGTATCAGCAGGAGGCTGAGGGCATCCCTGAAGTTCCCATTCTGGCAGGAGGTCAGCCAGGTGTGATGTGCAGAAACACAGATTTATATTAATTTGCTCAGAAGCATCCATTCTTCTGTCCTAGAACAGTTAGAATGAATTTGTCTGTTAAATTAAAATCTCATTCTTCAGACAAGACTTCTAATACCATCCAAGCTAAGTGAGCTCTCATGTTTGCAGTAGAAACACCTATAAATTGTCTAAGCAACTATAAGCCATGTGGATATCCGCTGGAATGCAGTGCAAACGAAACACTAAAGCAGCAATGCCCGGAACAGGAACAGTCTCACTGACACCACTTCCTTTCTTTCACCTCCCTCTTTTCCCAAGGATTCCCATATTGCAACAAGGCCCAGGTGGGTTAGAATAGGAATGTCATATGCTAGTCTTGAATTTAGATGTTCAAGATGAAATATTTACCCTCGCATTGAACATTTCCCTTGAATGGAAGTCATAAAAATAAATTACACAATGTCCAGAATGACTTGTTCAGCAGTGCTTCCTGGAGAGAGGTCGGGTTAACCTTATTCATTCTCTCAGTGTTCTTCCACTTAGCATTATGTCCACTTGGCATCTTTGCATTTTAAATATTCCGAAGTCTTTTTTCTAGTGTACATTGTGTTACATTACACAAAGAGATCATAAAATCTGTTAGTTGTTTCTGTCTTTGTTTTGATTGTACTTTTGTATTTTCCTTGCCCTTCCTTTACCATAATTTATTCATCCACACAGCCAACCTAGATTAGCATCAACTCTGTTCCCGAGGACTGGGGTAGTTCTAAAGGGTAAGTTCTCTTCTGGACAAGAGTTAGATGGTTTCAAAGACTAACAGACTAGGGAAAGCCCCTGGGTTTCTACCACCTGCCTTTGCTTATTAGATGCCAGGCACTGCACTAAATTCTTTGTGTGAATTATCTCAGTTAATTCTCCAAAACTCTATGAGCTATGAGATAAGCATACAGTTAACTCTATTTTAAGAGAGAGGTATTAAGACTTACAGAGGTTAAATAAATTGCCCAAATTGTCAAAACTAATAAGTGGGGGCACCAAGGATTCCAATCCACTTTGTCAGATGACAAAGCTCACACTCTTAAACAACATGCAAACCTTCCAATTTTCCAAATGATGTCAGTACCATTTTTTTCCCAAATGCAAATCAGAGCACATTATTCTTCTGCTCTGAACCCTTCAATGACTTCCCATGTATACAAGACTTTATTCAAAATGTACTTTCCATTGATCAGCATTTAAAAGACTCTGCCCTTCCCTGCTTTCTTACCTTATATTTTTCTACTTATTCTTTTACTGGTCTGTGCCTTAAGTTCCAAGCTGCTTGCTTACAGACATGATAGCTTATTTTACTAGCATTGCTTTGCTTAGAGAACCCTCTCTCCCAGTCTGCCCAGAAGATACCTACTCATTGGCCATTTGTTCACAGTCTTCTTCTCTTCAGGACTTTTAAAAATAAACTTCCACCCAGTTTCCATTCTTCATCCTCAGTTTTATCTTATACAGACATGTGTAATGGTGACTAGAACACATCCTTGTACTTCTAGGTTTATAAATAAGTCTAAACACCTCTCTAAAGCAGGCCCTATGCCTTATTTATCTTGTATCTTTAGTGCTTATTGCATGCACATAGGAGGTGCTTAACCAGAGTAAAACAGAGAGCTGCCATTTGTTGAGCATCTACCACATGCCCAGTTTACATATGTTTACTAGTCACACATGTCTATATGTATGTCTATGCAAATGTATGTATGTGTATATGTATATATATGTATGTGTGGTCATGCTTATTATTACTCCCTTACAAATCAGGAAGCTGTTGACACTTGATTGTAACTTGGAGAGATTATGAAAGTGACAGAGCTAGAATTTGAACCCAAGTTTGACTAACTTCAAAGAGAAAAGGAAGGAAGGAAGGAAGATAGAGGGAAGAAATATGTAATTTCAAATGCATGCAAGTACTTTATATGAGGTAGAGTGGCTAAACTGCCCCCCATCAATAGGTAAACAGCATAGCTTGCAAATGAAAATAGTAGGATTGGGAGGATCTTTCTTGGAGGCTCAAATGGCAGTACTCTTCGTGGGGCAAAACTCAATGTGAACGTGCCTGCTGCCCCAGAACTATTTGTTCTCACTTCTAGGAATAAAGAAGAAAGGAAAAGGCAGGAGCTCTTTTAAATCACAGTCCTTGCTCTGGAACTGACTGTTACCATCTCCCAACAAATAAACAAAAACCTTTGTAGCAAACTAGAACTACTAAAGACGTTTCCTAACCGTTAAAAAAACAACAACAACTTGCCCTCAACTTGGTAAACAATTCTTTTAAATCACTATAATTTGAGGATGGCATCTGTTTCTTGCCAGGGCTCTGTCTGGTACAGACAGGAACGTGTGATTCCCAGGAGAAGAAATCTGCATGGACAGATATATATGAATACGCAAATGCACGTGAAAACAACACAGGGTAACATGTCATAACTATCAGATTGAGAGCAATTTCCAAGTTCGATAGCACAGAGTTTACCAAGAATTTGGGAAAAGAGAAGTTGACAACTCTTGTCAGGAGTATTCCTTAGTAACCTACTCTTAAGAACAATCAGGCAATACGTAGTGAGGTTGAAACTGTCCCTCCACTATGCCGTAGAAATCCCACCTCTACAGACCTGCTTTAGGAAAATTCTTGCACAGGCACACGAAAACATGCACAAAATGTTTGCCACGGCATTATTTGTTGTATTTTTTTTAATAAAAATAATTTAAGTGTCCACCAAACAGGTAAATAACTAATTATAAAATAGCTATACTGTGAAATTCTATGACAGTTGATATGAACAAATTAGAGCTACTACATGGAATAACAGTATGAATAAGTTCTCAAAATTATAAATTTAAGATCAAGAAGCAAGTTGCAGAGTGATATAAGCAGTTTGAGGCTGTTTGTGTACATTTTTAAAACACAGAAAACAACAGTATTTTGCTAATGGATACATCTGCAGTTATTTAGCACATTATAACATGGATAGGTACGTCTAAGGAGAAAGTAAAAAAAAAAAAAAACCCAATTTTTACTTTTAAAAAATCTGAAACAAGATATTGTAAAATGTTAATATTTGTTACTTTGGAGTAATAACTACCTGGAGTTTTGCTATATTCAACTGTTTTATGTTCAGTACATTTGAAAATTTTCAAAATAAAAATTTCTTTAAATCTAATACATGAACCCAGCCATCCAGGAACTTGCATCTGGATGTGTGTGCATTAATAGCTGCAAAATGGGGTAGGGTCCATCATGGGTACAAGCTATGGGAGCTCAAGGCTGCAACAGGCATCCCACACACACTGAACAGGAACAGTAGGACCAGCCCCCTGGATTATCTAACCACACATTCTATTAATGAGCAAACTGAGGCCACCAAATGTGATGGGCTGCTAGTTAATGACTGAATGGGGACCTGAGTCACATTAAATTAATTAAACAAAGAGGCCATTAGACTGAAGTAACTGTAATGCTTCAAGGTTACAAAAGTGAAACCCTAAGGACAACCCATCACAAAGAGTCAACTAGATGTTAAGCTATAGCCAAACGACAATTTTCTTGTTTCGCTTCTACCTCTTCTCTGTAAAAGTCTCTCCACCAGCTCCTGCTGGTGGAATATTTCTAACCACCTCTGGCTTGGTTCTGCCCATTTGAATCTACTTTTGCTCAAATAGACTTAAAATTTTTCATATGAATCAGTTTATTTTTTAACAGTCATATGACTATTCCTCTATGTTCTTGTGCCCCTTCTCAGAATCAAAATCAGGGAAGGCAATAGTGCTTGCTCAGTGAAAGCTCCTTATGTTATTGTTTATTTATTACTTTATAATATTTGTAGCAAAAGAAATAAGAAGTAATAAAGTGAAATAAAACATCATTCCTGTTGTCTGAAAGAGAAAGGAGAAATTGTTATTTTTCAGAAAGCATTTCTGAACTAAATGACAAATCTCAAATTCCAAAAATCACCTTACCCTTGGTGTTTGTTTCTAGCTGATTATGAAGAGAAAAATGGTTTGAAAGCCACAGGGTCACTAAAAGGCATGTTCCATAATTGTTCTTTCCGGTTTTCAAGTGTAAAGGCTGCTGACGCAGGCCAGCATTCACAGCTTCTCCGCACCACACACCCAGCCAAGCCACACCTGAGATGACACAGGTCACAGCAACAAGTGTGACCATCCCCCTTCCTCCTCCGGCATCTGCTCTGTAGTCTCTTCTCCCTGCACTGCTTCTTGTGGGCTGGTATTGGTTTTCTCCCACCCTCCTTCTGTGTCCACATCTTAACCACCATCACAAAATGGGATTCTTCTCCAACATGTGAGTGGAATAGGGGCAAACAAAGTCAGCTGTTGGCCGTCATTGCCCCATTTGAGAGTGACCCAGAAGGCCACCTAGAAAGATTCACATCTCTACTATGGGAGGAAGTCCATGCTATGAGTCAAGCTGGGTCTTGGAAGAAAGTCAAGAGGTGTGGTGCTCCAGGTGAGAAGGTCAGTGTCCACAGGAGACTGTGAAAGCCTGATGTGATCAGGACTAGTGAGGCCTCGGGGGGTTGGCCAAGGATGGAGGGGGCAGTGCCATGAAGCTAGATGGCCCATCCATTTTGAAGCAGAACACCAGCCAGTGGCCACAATACTGGGGATAAAGCTAGTCTCTCAGCAGACGAAGATGAAAAGCTCATCAGATGCAAGTCTGGCCTTGATTCACAACACTAGTGAACCTCAAGAAGGAAAAAAAGAGTGGCTACAACTCAGGAAACCAAGGCAGCATTGAGGAGGTGGATTACAGAGGGATGGCTGTGGGGTTCCCAGGGCTTGTCCCTGCCACAGGGACTCTGGGTGCAAGGAAGCCAGGCTGTGTCCAGAGTCCAACCATTGGAAAGACTGAGACAACTGATAATCTGCCTGCCTAGGTCAGGAATCGCTCAGCCACTGGCAGGGCTGCACTTCCAGAGAAAGGATGATCAGAGCTGCAGCCTGAAATGCAGAGGAAGGCAGGCACTGACCATGAGGATCCTTCTAAGCATGGGAGACTGGGCTTCCTTCCTAGAATGGAAAAATAAATCTATTCTACCATGGAGGTAAAACTAGGTATGACTATTTTAAATAAACATAAAAATGACCCCAAACACCTTACGCTATAAAAGGAAGAAACAGCAGATGCTGTTTTACCGATAGTTTTGAGTTTGAATCTATGAAACTGCCATTTTTGCATGTAAAAAATTTGCCACATATATGCGATTTCATATGATTCAACCTTAGTCAATGTCTTAACAGTCTTGCGCAATATGAACTCGCTTAGTAGGAAATGTGAGTGACCTTTCCAGCGGTCACTCGAGTGAACTTCCCTGGATGATTCACTTCCTCCATTGTGAAATAGAGATAGTGACCCACAGTGCTGGGCCTATGCGGAATTGCTTCAAAACATAATAATCATCATTGTCATTATCACCATCAGTCACTGACAGAGACTATGAGATCAAGTTATTCTCGTGTTAATATTATAGGTAGAATATTATAACACTTGTGGGTGTCATCATGATTAATATTAGTGCTAATGGAAGCAAGCCATCAAAGTGGTGTCACTCCATCCCCTTCTCCAAATATTCACTGCCTGAGTATCCAAGTGCCTTTCCTACCTGGTACAGGTCAATCATTTTGGGACAGAGGTTATTCAGAACCAGATTCTTTCCTAAGGCCCTCCTTGGTGTCTTGTGCCCAGTTTTCCTGGGCACTTGGCAGCCTTATGTTAACTTTGTGTATCACAAGGACATAAATATCAAAGCAGAAAAAGTGTGAGCTTTGGAAAGAAACCCCTCAAGCTTACCAGGCCGGGAAAGAATCTCCTTTCCACGAAAGACGGAACTCCCATCTTTATCTGCTCCATTCCCTGCTTGAGGATTCCCAAAGATCTAGGAAAGCCCAGAGTCTGTGGCCCTGTGGGGCTTATTACTCCCAATTACATGATGCATCTTTCAGAGGAGAAAGAGCAAGAGGATAGCACATTACTCAGACAATTCCTTTCCTGCCCCTTGCCTTTTCCACTTTCCATGGGGGACCAGCACATATGTTAGTGCTGCCCTAAACTTTCAGTTAAGTGGCAGCTCAGTCATCATAACAACAAAGCTGCATTCCTCAAATGCAGATTCATCATGTGGGGACCATGGGGACTTCGTGCACAGACCCTGCTGGAGTCCCAGCAGGCAGTGACCAAGCTCATACTGGACAGCACTTCTCCCATTCTCTTCCTGAGTTACTGTCACACACAGCCCCTGAGATCTCAGACCAGGCTGCATAGAAAAGGTGGAGGCTCGGGCCAGAGGAGCAGGAATCCAATCAGATGAAGAAGAGGACTGGGAACTGCAGCACCTCACTCCCCACACAGACACACAGACTTACACTTATACACACATTTGTCATCTGCCCTCATTGCAGGGCAATTAAAGACATCCTCAGATTGAACAAGCAAGTCATGAAAGGAATTGGGATTAATCTGGAACAAACAGAATCACTAAACTGCATTTCTGATATTTATAAAGCAAAACCAAATTCCCCAAACTAGCACCAACCTCCTTTTCCCTATACCCCTGCTCCATTTGCCTATTTTAACACCCTCGTCTGGGCAGCTACATAAGGTTTAAAATACATCAGTACCAGCCTTTCCTCCCAACTTTTACTTTGTCATTCTTCCCAACCTTCTAAAAAATATTCCGTCTCCTTCTCCAAATGTATTCAACATCGTTTTGGAAGTCCTAGCCACAACAATTAGGCAAGACAAAGAAATAAGAGGTTTCCAAACTGAAGTAAAATGATCACTATTTGCCAATGACAAGACACTATATACAGAAAACCCTAAAGACTCCACTGAAAAACTATTAGAACTAATAAATAAAGTTAGTAAAGTTACAGGATATAAAATTAACACCTACATCTGATACAATTGCATCAGAAAGAATAAAATACCTAAGAATAAATGTAACCAAGGAGGTGAAAGACCTATACTCTGAAAACTATAAAACAATGATGAAAAAAATTAAAAATGACATAAATAAATGGAAGGATAAACCATGCTTATTGATTGGAAGAATTATTACTGTTAAAATATTTATATTACCCAAAACAACCTACGGATTCAATGCAAGTTCTAAAACACAGAACTAGAAAAAAGAATCCTAAAATTTATATGAAACTACAAAAGATCCCAAATAGCCAAAGTAATTCTGAGAAAGAAGAACAAATCTGGAGTTATCATATTGCCTATTACTGAACTATACTACAAAGTTGTAGTAATCAAAACAGTATGGTACTGGCATGAAGACAGACATATAAATCAATGGGATAGAAGAGAGTGCCCAGAATTAAATCCACACATGTATGGACAATTAATCTATGACAAAGTAGACAAGAAGAACAAGGGAAAAGACAGCCTCTTCAATAAATGATGATGGGAAAACTAGACAGCTGTATACAAAAGAATGAAACTGGGTCATTATTTTACACCTCATACAAAAATAAATTTAAAATGATTAAAGACTTGAATGTAACATTTGAAACCATAAAACTCCTAGAAGAAAATACAGACAGGAAGCTATTTCACATCAGTCTTAGCAATATTTTTTTGGACCATCTTTTCAGGCAAAAGCACAATAGCAGAAACAAACAAATGGGCTCACATCAAAATAAAAGCTTCTGTACAGCAAAGGAAATTTTAAACAAAACAAAACCAAAAAAACCCTACTGAGTGGGAGAAGATATTTGCTAATAATACAGATGACAAGGGGTTAATATCTAAAATATAGAGGGAATTTACACAACTTAATATCAAAAAATAAACAACCCAATTAAAAATGGGCAGAAGACTTGGATAGACATTTTCCTAAGAAGACATACAGATGGCCAACAGGCATATTTAAAAATGTTTGATATCACTAATAATCAGAGAACTGTAAACAAAAACCACAATGAGATATCACCTCATACTGTCAGAATGGCTATTATCAAAAAGACAATGAAGAATGTGTATTGCCAAGGATGTATAGGAAAGGGAACCCTCGTACACTGTTGGTGGGAATGCAAAACAGTGCAACCACAAGGAAAACAGTATGGAGGTACTTCAAAAAATTAAAAATAGAACTGCCAAAAATCTAACAATCCCACTTTGGGGCACAGGCATACCTCAGAGATATTGCAGGTACAGTCCCAGACCACCACAATAAAGCATATTTTGTAATAAAGTGAATCACACAAATTTTTGGTTTCCCAGTACATATAAAAATTATGTTTATACTAAAGTCAAGTAAGTGTGCAATAGCATTACATGTAAACAAACAATGTACATATCTTAATTAAAACATTTTATTGCTTAAAAATGTTTAGCATTTTTCTTAGCAAAAAGGTACAGCACGTCATAATCTTTTGCTGGTAAGGGTCTTGCCTTGATGCTGATAAAATACAATATCTGTGAAGTGCAATAAAATAGGGCACAGTGAAAAAGAGGTATGCTTGTATTTATCTGGAAAAAAAAACCCTACTAATTTAAAGAGATAATATAAACCCTTATTTATATGCATTGCAACATCATTTACAATAGTCAAGATATGGGAGCAACCTAAGTGTCCACTGATAGAAAAATGGATAAAGAAGATGCGGTTATATATGGACACACACACACACACACACACTGGTCTATTTACTCAGCCTTAAAAGGAATGAAACCTTGCCATTTGAAACAACATGTATAGACCTAAAGAATATTATGCTAAGTAAAATAAGTCGGACAGAGAAAGACAGATACTGTATGTTCACTTACATGTGGAATCTAATAAACAAAACAAATGAACAAAATAAAACAGAAACAGACTCATACATACAGGAAACGAACTGGTGGTTATTAGAGCAAAGAGTTGGGGAGGAGGTGAAATCGTTGAAGGGGATTACAAGGTCCAAAATTTCAGTTATAAAGTAAATAAGTCATGAAGGTATGAAGAACAACATAAGGAATACAATCGATAATATTCTAATAACTTTATACCATGACCAACAATGGTAATTAGACTTATCATGGGCATTATTTCATAATGTACCTAAATATCAAGTCGCTATGGTGTACACCTGAAACTAATAGAATATTGTTAGACCCTAGGGACTGGCTTGTAGTGCACTGAGCTTTTTAGTGCCATTGAAAAATATGTTCCACATGAAATTAGAGTTGTATCTGTTTTAATGTCAATATCATGTGTGTATATGCATTTAATGACAGAGCAGCAAGAAAACAAGTTCGAGACATTGTCAATTACACATAATTTTTTAATAGAGAGGGAAAAACTAATCTCCAGATCCACCCATGGACCCGGAGATTATTATGCCATGTTAAATAACCCAGTCAGATAAAGACAAATGATCTCACTTACATGTGGAATCTAATGAGCAAAATAAACTGACAATCAAAATAGAGAGAGACATGGACACATGGAAGAGACTGACAGCTGTCAGAGGGGAGGGGAGGGCTGGATGAAAGAAGGTGAAGGGAGTAGACAAAGAACACATAGCATAACTCACAGACACAGACACCAGTGTGGTGAGGGCCAGCGGGAAGGGCGGGTGGCGGCTGGGCGCAAACCGGCAAGGGGAGGGACAATGGGGACTCTGTAAGAGTGTCAACAATAAAAATAAAGAAAAGAAGAAGAAAACTATTTGCCACCTCTGTTGGAATGAACAGATTTATCCTATGTTAATTGAATATTTGCTTTCATGTGTAACTTTAATTTTGTAGTTTGTCATTTCTATTAGTGATATTGATTTTTAAAATATATAAACTTATGCTGGTTTTATTATTTTCCACTGAGTAAGGCTTAAGGATATACCAGAAATAAAATAAAATAAAATGACTGGGGTGAGCATGTTGAAAAGGAAAATACGCAACAAGATAACTAGAATGGAGGTCTTGTTTCTTATTTTACTGTCTAAGGCCTATAGTTTCTCAACCTTCATACTACTGACATTTGGGGCCTAACAATTGTTTATTGAGTGAGGGGGCGTTCCCTGGGTATTATTATAGAATGTTTAGCATCATTCCTGGGTTCTGCCTGTTAGATGCCAGAAGCACCACTACCCTGGTCATGACAACCAAAAATGTCCCCACACATTGCCCAATGCCCTGGCGGGTCGGGGAAGGGGTGGGAACAAACCTGAAGCACTGGCTAGCCCAATCTCATGAACCGTCTTGAACTTGTTTTCTTGCTGCTCTGCCATCAAATGCACACACACACACATGATATTGACATTAAAACAGATACAACTCTAATTTCATGTGGGACATATTTTCCCAAGGCACTAAAAACTGACTGAGTAAAAACTCAATGCACTTCAAGCCAGTCCCCAGGGCCTAAGAGTGAGGAGGGCAGGCCCCAAAGGGCAGAATTTGCTCTCAATGTCTATTTTGTGTCTTTAGAGAATTTCTTTAATATTCAACAGCTATAAATCAGTAAAATCCTCAAGACAGCCTCCTGGGATAGTTGGTGCCTGCTTATCTAATAGGGCCAGCTGGAATTCACGGTCACATCCCAATGTCCACATCCTCCTTGCAGCTCATAGTTCCAAATTCCTACCCCCATGTGACTGCAGTATTGCAGCCTCCTCCCTGCATAACCTTCGAGTAGGTCAGGACCAAGAAGTCAAAGGAATTTCACCTTTCCCTTTCGTGTAGGTGTGCCAAAGAGGCAATGTCCCAGATCAGGCCTCTGAATGACAGCATGTGGAATGTGCCTTAGGAATCATTCTTAAATAAGATCTGAAAGTCCAGAGCAATCTGTCCCTGGCATTTACCATTTCTTAGAAATAATGACTTCCTTCTAGATTTTTTCTGAGTAAGGATGAAGTAACAATGAACTCAGACCTAGAAACATATACTTATCATTCTATTGGGAAGCTCATGGGTTCATGAGGAAGCATAGATAGAGGACTTGGTTCCTGTGAAGCCCACTTGATTATAAACTCCCTGAAGGTAAGGAGCCACCAAACCCTGCCCCTCAAGGTGTCTCCAGCAGTTAGCACAGTGGTTAGCATGTAGATGTAATGTCCAATAAACATCTGCTGATTAGTAACTTCAATAAAACATTTTCCCTTAGTTTTTGGTTCAACTTTGAAATGTGATTTGATAGAAATAAATTTACATTATATTATAACTTGCAAATTATAATATATTTTATAACAAAACATATTCATAGAATATAAATTATATAAGTTTTAATAAATTAAATTTATGTTTAATTCTAGAATTTAATATAAAGGGGAAAAGTCAAACTGAGCATTACACTATGTCAAGCAGTCTACTAGGTTATTTCTCGTATTTCATTTTACTTAGTTTAGATTTCTGTATATGTTCTCTGTTAAATCCTGCAGCTATATAAGAATAGCTACTGTTTATACCAAAAGAGCAACACAATGAGTCAAAAAATGAGATTGTTTGTTAGGCATCTATTCTTTACTCATTTTAAAAATTTATTTGACAATCTAATGCTTATCATAACACCTACTCTCTATAAGCCTATTTTTAAGACCTGGGGATATAAAAAAGAGTAAAATACAGCCCCTACCTCAAGAAACTTATAGTCTAGTGTAAAAGATAGAAACCTAAGCATATAATTAGAACACAATATGGTAAGCAACATGGATGTGTACAAAGTATTACAGATGGCTAGAGCAAGGCCCTTAAATGAGCCAAGAAAAGGGGATGTCAAGACAGGTTAATGGTGGAAACGGCAACTGAGAGGAATCATTGGAGTGCAAGGAGAGCTAACCAAATAAAGGCAATGAGAGTGAGGAGAGTGTGTGTGTCTCAGGCTGATGAGACTGCTTAAAATAAAGGCATGGACTCAAGAAACATGTACAGGAAGTTACAAAAAAAGTTTGGAACTTCTGGGCACTAGGTATCAGAAGGGATGTGATGAAAGGCAAGGATGGAGAACTGGAGATAAGGCCCAGACCTTGGGGACGTCTGGGCTTTTTCCTGAGTAGAGAACCCTGGAAGTGGTGGGAGCAGAGGAACAATGGGCTGGGCTGGCGTGTTTGCTAGTTCACTTTGGCCGCAGTGTGGGCGAGAGAGATCAGGCCCACCTAGGACAGGAGATCAGTGAGGAGGCCGTGCTTGGAGTAAAGCAGAAGGTGATGGAGGCTATAAACGGGTGGCTTTGGTAGGGATGGGGAAGAAGTATCATTAATAATCAGGGTTATTATTAATCTAGGTCATAAAGGAACAGGAAATTGCTTCCAGGGACCCATGAACTCCCTGACATTAAAGCACATGTGTGTTTTTCTGTGGAAGGAGACCACTGCTTCCACAGAGGCACAAGATTTTCACTTACAGGCAGATTCTGGAACATGATTTTACCTCCTGTACAAAGTTCCTGATTCTATTAATCAAAATGGCATCTACATTCTAACTAACCACAGGTGTCTGCTGACCACAGGTAGTGGTTAAGATTCTGCTAGTAAAAGAAATAGGATTTTAATTTTGCCAAGGAAAATAGCCCTCTTCACTAACAAGCAAAGTGTAGTAACCGAGGTTAGGATTAGTGAACTGAAAATGATCACTGCTCTTGGGCTCATTTCTTCTGTCCTAAAACTGGGCATGCGTAAGTTTCATCAGAGAAAACATTCTGGGCATATATGCCATTAACGCCACCTGCATTGTCGTTAGACCCAAATTAGAAATGTGACTTGCCCTTCGTTCTTGTGGTCTGTCATATAGACACCCCATTTCTAGTGAGAAATGGTCATCTGTTTAATTTTGGGTTCAGTGAGTTCTAGTCAGCTAACAGAGCTGTTTGTGTGGCCCAGTTATTAGCTCCACCTTCTGTGGTGTCCTTCATGGCACATACAGACGAAGGTAACTTCTCAAAAGATGCTCTGGGAAAAATATTAGGGTATAAGTTTTAGCTGATCTAGCAAGCATAATCTAATGAATCTGATTTCTGCCCTAAGAAGAGAGCACGCATTTTTCTTTCCACCTGTTTCCCATGAATCGTCTATACCCACTTATAGTAATGAATGTCAAACTGTGATAATGCACCCAGATCAATAAACACACAGCTGCATAGAATCAGTGCCTTCTAATGGAGACAGCCCACCCACTCTGGACGAAGCACTCTGCTAACTGAGTGAAAGCATTCATTCCTCCATACCATTCTGGGAGACAGGGAGACTCAGAAGGCAACCAGTACCCCAGTCCAACAAGTCTGGGAACAGAAGACACATTGGTAGGCCCCTTTTATCAGTTTTAAGTATGAAATATATACAGTCCAGGCCAGTGAATTTATATGAAAATCAAGGGCTATAAAATACAGACTAAAGAGGTTTTGCTAACACTTCCCTGTGTAATCTTCTGTAGACTGTTTTATGTCACAGGAAGGAAATATGAGGCAGCACCAAGAGCCACGGGATACGGTTTGTTATTGCTGCCACGTCATGCTGCACAGCCTTTGGCGGGATGGAAAGACTTGTTTAGAAAGTACATTTATAGACTTCTTTATACCTGGTGTCTGTGTTATGCTGTACTCAGTCTTACCCTAAATGTTTGCTCAGGTTATTCCATACTTGGCTTTCCCTATTGACAACATCTGCAAAACAATGGGAAATGACCATGTCCGACCTGACATTTTCTATGCAAGATGATAAATGTCTTACCAATCCTGAGGGCAGAGAGAGAGAGAAAGACTTTTGTGGGCAATTTTCAACTTTTTAGAGAATCATCTTTAATTTCTCACAACACTTGTAATGACACCACCTCCAGGTTCAGAGTATTATGAAAATATTTTTAGTGTAATTACTGTATGTAGTTATTATTAGAAAGTAGGAAATTTTTATAATGCTGAAAGTGTGTGTGTGCACATACAGCCTAAGTTCCTTTCTGCAAAATGCCTAAAAGAGAAGGGCAAAGCACTAACTAATACCATAAACATATGTTGGGGGCTGAGAGGGTACCTGGGACACACACACACACACACACCTACATACATAGTTAAGATATAATATTAATTGTGTCTTCTAGGAACCCTCTCATCTCCTAACTCATGTTTATATTAATAATAAAAACATAATATATAAATATTACATGAATACTAAAATATATTATAAATAACAGATATATTATAGCAATATGTATTAATCATATGTTTACACACATATGTATTATGTATGTGTAGTTGTATAATAGTTGTATAGTGCCTGCATATGTATGTATTATATATATAGTTCTCTGTACACATACTCTCTCTTTTAGAAGCTGTACTATTACAATTCATCAAAATGCCTCACTGACTTTATCCCAGAGCTGACCCAAGGAGAAAAGCCTTGATTCTCTTCTCCCCTGTTCTTGAGGGCCTCCTTAAGAGCGAACTGAATTAACTTTTCAGGAAGTAATGAGCTAAACATGACCCTAATGACTTAAAAGAGCACAGATTCCCAAGTGCCATCTAAACCTTCTGCATTATGTATATGCAAGATAGGAAAGTAAATGCATGTACTCAGGTGCCCCAAAGATATAACACAATTCCTTTGGAGTCTGTGATCATTGGACTGAACCCAAGTTTACCTTTGCATATTCTAGCAAAGCAAGGATATATTTAGCCAATTAATATGTAATATACTTTATTATATCATTATATATTGCATTATATATTATTATTATTATGCATTAATAAATTGAAGTTTATTATTATGCATTAATAAATTGAAGTTTAGGGGTCCAGCTCTGTTACTTGTTGTGGGTATGAAGGACCTTCTAACTCACTTCTGACAGTGATTTTGACAGGGAGATAGGTTGATGAAAAAAATGCCTACCGTGTGGACAGAATTGTGCCCCCCACCCCCAGCCACTGACCAAAATTTGCATGTTAAAGTTCAAACCCCCAGCACCTCAAATGTGACTGTATTTGGAGATAAGGTCTTTAAAGAAGCAGTTAAGGTAGAATGAGGCCCCATGTGTGCGCCCTCATCTAACGTGACTGGAGTTCTGACAAGAAGAAGAGACTGGCATACAGACTGTGCAGAGGGAAACCACAGGGAGAAGACGCAGGGAGAAGACAGTGGCCTGCAGCCAAGGAGAGAGGCCTCAAGAAACCGAACCTTCTAACTTGACTTCAGGCTTGACCTCCAGAACTGTGAGAAATTTGGGGGACAGAGAGAGAGATTTAATTTTCTGTTGTTTAAGGACCTAGTCTGTGATACTTCCTCATGGAAGCCCTAGAAAAATAATAACCTACTAAACAGTAAACTCTATAAAAGCTGGATCACTAGTATATCTCTTAACATCAAATTGTCATTGAGCGCTTTGCTTTTATACAAATATATGTCTGCAATTCTGGTTATAAGTAATTTACATGTTCTCATTCTAAAAAGTAGTTGTGATTAGTCTCTCTAGCTTAAAATTATTAATTTTCTTTAGGCTTTGAAATAATGACATTTAATTTAATTTAAACTTTTCAGTGATTAACCCCAGCATTGGATCTAATTTATCCAAGTTATTTTTGTTTTGTGTGTCTTATATATGAGACAATAGGAATTGTAAACTTATAAAAATGCCATATAAATATCCAAAGTTGTGGTTGGTATGAACTCTTAAATTTTGTTTGTTTATTGCATTCATCACTGTATTTTTGGAGACCCTTACTTTTTAAATGTGATGCACACAGTCCATTGCACCATGTGTCTATTAAAATATTTTCAAGATGCTCAATATTGACAGTGTATGAGGGGAGACCCTCCCCCAAAACCCAGAATTATCTCCTGGAGGCTGAGCCCTTTACAGCACAGGCTTCCCCGTGCTGGGTGAGTGTTGTAGGACCACATCTATATCCACGCACCAGCTGGTGTTGTTGTAAGAGACCATGTCAACTTCAGCAAATTTTTTTGAAGTCTTTCAACACGTTTGCCCATTTCATGATGGGTGCTTTATCAAGGCACCTGCCCACACCATGCCGAGTGTTCAGCAGTTTTTGACCAAAACCAGCATGAGTCCCATGCCCCACGTTCCCTATTCACCCAATCTTGCCCCAAGTGACTTATTTTATTTTCCTGGATTGAAAAAGTCCTCAAAGGGAAACATTTTACCAATGTGGAAGAGATGAAACAAAAAACAGCAGAGGCAGTAGAAGGCATCAAAGTCGACAAGTTAAAAAACAGTTTTGAGCAGTGGGAAAAAAGTCTTAATAGGTATATTGCATCAAATGGAGAGTACTTTGAAGGGGATTGAAGTTTAAACATGTGAGAATAAATACACAATATTTTGTAAATAAATTCTGGGTTTTTTGGGTCTCCCTTGTATGACAAAGAATGAATCACAAGTTCAAAAATATTTATATACAGTTAGTCACTGATGTTTGAAAGCAATCAAACAAATTTCTGCAGGTTTTGACCCCCAAAAAGGAATATATAAAATATAGTTGGGATAGAAAGAAAAGGTCAATTTCAAGAATAGAGTGTATCACTGAACAAAGGAAAGAAGTAGAAGTCAAAATGGATCATTATTAGCCAGCTAGGGCTGCCATAACAAAATACCACAGTGGCTTAAACAACAGAAATTCAATTTCTCACAATTCTAGAGGCTGGAAGTTTAAGATCAAAGTGCTGTCAGGTCTATTTCTGGTGAGGCCTACCTTCCTGGCTTGCAGATGGCCACCTCCTCACTGCATCCCTCACACAGCCTTTCCGCTGTGAGCATGTGCAGAGGGAGCTCTCTGGAGTCTCTTCTTCTTGTAAGAATACCAGTCCTCCTGGATTAAAGCATCCCCCACCCTGTAAATTCAGTTAACCTTTGTAACCTCCTTGTAGCCCTAACTACAAATACAGTCACACTGCAGGTTGGGGCTTCCACAGATGAATTTGGGGGCGGGGGCACAATTCAGTCTATAAATTCATTCCTCTAGCTCCCCTCAAATTCATGCAAAATGCAGTCACCCTATCCCAACAGCCCCCAAAGTCTTAATCCATTCCAGTATAAGTTCTAAGTCAAAAGGTGCAGTAATATCATCTAAATCAGGTGTAAGGGAGACTAGAGACACAATCTATCCTGAGGCAAAATTTTGCTCTAGCCATGAGCCTGTGTAATCAGACAATTGATGTGCTTCCAGAATCCAATGAATAGGCATATTAAGGTAAACATTTCCATTCCAGAAGGGAGAAATCAAAAGAAGAAAGAGATGATGCACCCTAAGTCAATCTAAAACGTAGCAAGTCTAATTCCATTAGGTCTTAAGGCTCAGGAATAACTCTCTTTCGGATGCTCTGCCTGGGCTAACCAGGGCAGCAGCAGCGTCTCTGCAGCCTGAGACAGAGGACCCTGCCCTCACCGATCTGCAGCACCCTGCACCTGCCACATGGCAAGGGGGCAGCCTGGCCACTGAGGCAGAGAAAGCAGCCCCACCCTCTGTGGAAGACACAGCCTTGGGCCCCCGCCACCTGTACACTCTACATTCTTATGAAGATACCAGCTCTGATGATCTCTGAATCACCTTTGGGGTCATCCTTCCCTTTTCTTGAAGAAGAAAGCATGTGTGCAGCCAGATAGCTCTGCTGTCCTGCCCTGCGGAATGCACGAATCTAAGACCTTTCCTTCATTTCACCCTGCCTCCGTCTCCTTCTGTCCAAACTGGCGGTGTCTCTGCTGATATAATCCCATCTCTATTCCTGGCTGCTGCTAAACTAGCTGATTAAAATTGTGGCTAAATTCTCTAGAGGATGATTGTCCAGCCATACTTTTCTTGTTTTCTCTAGAACACATGTTCTTATTTTTTACAGTATGGATAGGCTGAGAATTTTCCAGATCTTCAAGTTCTGGTTCCTTTTTACTTAACAGTTTCTTCAATTTATCTCTCTTTCCATTTTACCAGAAGCAGTAAAACAGAAACCAGGCAATCTCCTCAGCTAAATATCCAGCTGCATCACAAGTTCTACCTTCCACGAAGCACTAGAACATACTTCAGCCAAGTTCTTTGCCACTTTATAACAGTGATTGGCTTTCCTCCAATGACCAATAATATATTCCTCATTTCCACTGAGACCTCACCAGAATCATCTTTAATATTCATATTTTCACCAACATTCTGTTCATGATTCTTGGAGATGATAGTAGCAAAGCTTTCTGTATAGTTTTTCTCTTTTCTTCTGGAGCCCTCACCACAATACCTTTAACTTCCATAATTCTACCAATGGTCTCCTTAAGACAGGGGTGTCAAACTCATTTTCTCTGGTGGCCACATCAGCCTTATGTTTGCTTTCAAAGGGCTGAAATAATTTTAGGACTGTATAAATGTAACTACTCCTTAAGTGTTAAGGAGTTGAAATTGCATTCGGCCCTTTGAAGGCAACCGTGAGGCTGATATGGACCCTGGTGAAAATGAGTTTGACACCCCTGCTTTAAGGCAACCTAGGTGTTTTCTAGCATGCCCCTCAAAACTCCTTCAGCCCTATCTATTGCCCAGTTTCACAGCCACTTTTACATTTTTAGGTACTTGTTACAGTAGCACCCCTCTTCACTTATCAAAATCTATATTAGTTTGCTTGGGATGCTAGCAAAATATCACAGAAAACACGGTTGAAACAACAGAAATTTGTTTTCTCACAGTTGTATAGGTTAT
Organism: Tonatia bakeri; assembly: GCA_004024845.1. Taxonomy (NCBI): domain Eukaryota; kingdom Metazoa; phylum Chordata; class Mammalia; order Chiroptera; family Phyllostomidae; genus Tonatia; species Tonatia bakeri. Next base: position 213,518 of record PVIA01001475.1, read on the forward strand.
AAGTCCAAGACCAAGAAACCTTTCTTCCCAACTTGTAGATGGCAGTCTTCTCACTGCATCTTCACTTGGTCTCTTATCTCTGCATGCATGGAGAGGGAGACCTCTGTGTCTCTTTCTATTCTTATGAAGACACCAGTCGTATTTGATTAAGGGCTCATCCTTGTGACCTTATTTTACCTTAATTACCTCTTCCCGTTCCCTTTCTCCAGACACTGTCACATTGAAGGTGAGGGCTTCAACATATAAATTTGGGGGAGACACAATTCAGCCCATAACAGGATATAAAGGGTTCATTTAAGAGCTTAGAGAGAGAGAGAAAGGATTGGTCAGAAGTAGGACTAGAATCACAACCTCCTGGATCTAGAGAGAATCTCAAGAAGTATTACCTTAGCATTTGGCTTCAGGAAGTGAAGCGAACCCAGAAGAGATGATTTCCTATTCTATTTTTAATACTTCTGAGGGTAGAGCCTCTATAATCACATTTGATAGACTTACTAAGTCAAGAACTTGATGCTGAATAAAGTATTTTATTTTTCTCCACAATTATCTATAGTGATCTGCACATCACACACTTAACAGGAATTCACCTTTCTTGGTTCACATAGTGGAGGATGACAGAAAAACAGTCACGTTTCCTACTCTAAAGAAACCAGGGCTGTAGTTGAGGGAATGGGAACAGTCACATAGATCAATTCATCCAGAGACCCTGTCATCAAATCACCTCTTTTACCTTGGTGAAATCCACATTAGATTAGAAGTCAGGAGACCTGGGCCCTGGCGGCAGCCACATATCAGTCATGTACACATGATGAGTTTGCCCTCTCTGTGTCTTTATTTCCTTACACATAAAATGATGGTGTAGGAATAACTGTGGCTGTCGAACTCAAAAATCTCTAAGTAACCTTCGGCTCTTCCTTTCTAATATTTCACAATTTGTCTATTTTAAAAAATTTCCCTGATGTAGTGTTATAGACTTAATATTCAATACCTCAATTATTTTTGTATTTCATATTACCATAAAGTACAGTTGCCAAAACTGGAAAGTGTATTTTAATAAAGCATTGACTAATACTGAATATAGCAAAAAAATAATAAAAGCATTCCTAGGCCTTGAATATTATTCTTCTTTTATGATTTCTCAACACCATATCTCTCTTTTCCCACAGTGGGAGTATGGCTGAAAATTTTGTAGCCCAAAATAAGGTTGAATATGATATTCCTTAAAAGCATGAAGAAATCTGTAGAGGTCTCAGTAATGTTTGCAACCAGTCCATACATAAAAAGATTTATTTCTACATAATTTAAATTAACTGAATAATAGACAATATCTTTTTCTACAGAGACAATGTTTTATTTATAAAGAATTAGATACTTTGCTGCATTTGGGGGAGAAATGAGATGCAGTGTAAATTATGACCATGACAATGACCTTAATCTTTTCATCAATTGACTCTGGATACCAAACCCAGCTCCAGTGGGAAAGCCTGCTATTTAGAGTGAACCTTTCCAAGTGACTTGTGCATTCCTGCATGTCTGAGAGTAAACCTGTTTGACATGGTACCTAGACCTGTAGTGCCTTGAAATTTGACTCTAAAGTTTGCATACTTAATGACATTTTTTTATGGTAAGGATTGTCTTTGTTTAAAAATAGTGGTTCCCTATTTGAAAGATCTTCAGATGATGTAATTGCCATATATTGCACTGCAATTTGAGATCAGGTTCAGTCTCAAATTCTCAGACGCTGGGTAAGGAGAGGCTAAGAATGTGACAGAAATGATAAGCTTCATCTGCCCATCTTACTTTTCAGCACCTTTTGTTGGTGGATTTTGTCTCCTGAATATCAGAATCACAAAAGAGCTATCTACCTCTCAAAGACTGAGCGTGGTAAATAAAAAGGAAATCCAAGTATTAGAAAATGGTAATTGGATGATCTGTAAATACTATTGCACAAACCATTTTGAGGAGTAAATGTGCATTTTTTCTCTTCACATAGGATACATGCAGGGGAGAACAGAATGAAATGGTAAGAGGATTCAGTGGTTGAGTGCTGAAAGTCTTGGTGAACTGGATATTAGTCTGCAGCACAATATTTCAGAACACAGATTAGACAGTAGGAAAATAAAGTATGACAGAGAGGGCAAGAGATTCAAGAACACTTTAGAAAGCTTGACAGGAGAAGCTACCAATTTCTTATTTCTATCTTTATGAAGCAGAATTCCTCACAGGGGCTCTGCATTCCTCAGGCTCAGACATGATTAAACACCATACCTTTTAAAATGTTTTACTATTCCAAGCTGAGGAATATATAAATAACCCCTTTCCAGCTACCACTCCTCAGCCTGGAATTTAAGCCGAGTGCCTTCTGGGCTTCAGTCTGCTCTGACCAGACTCCAGAGAAGAGCAACAACAAGAACAAAAAAGCTGCCCCGAGAGCAGACTGGGAGTCTGGACACAGGAGAGATGAAGTGGACACTGCACAGCCTATCCAGGTGGCAGGGCAAAGCAGTCAGCCAAGTGGAGTCCATGCTTTTTCTTGCCTTGGCTGTTTTAAGAAGCAATGATGAAGTTGTAGCCATGTGGTGAATTAAAGGAAGTTTGAACCTATGCAGATCTAGGACAGAAGTTCTAAAAGCCCTCCGAGTGGCTCAGGCTGATAAGGACACAGGGCTTTTCTGAGCAAGCAGATAGGAGCACTTGTGTGTCTGCTAGAGCTGGAGTGCTCTGGAATTAACATCTGAAGTAATAATCACCCACCCAACATACAGGGAAGTTCACAGGCCCAGGCGCCCTGACTGGGGAGGCAGGGCTGGGATGGGTCTTGCATGAACTAGGCCTAAACTGCCCCTCAAATCTTGCCTCCCACAGCTTTCCCAACTGAATACTCTTTTTATCAAAAAAAAAAAAAAAGTCATCTAGATTCCTACTTCTATTTTCTCACACCTTGAAAGTGAGCTCTTGCGTTTCCATTCTCTCTATACCCCTCTCTCCGTCTTTCTTTTCTCTCCCCACCTCTTTTTTCCTCCCTCTCCCTCTCTCTCAGATTCTCTCACTTAAGCATTGCTCTCCCCTCAAATTCCAATTCAAGTGTCCCTCCCTTCCAAAACAATTTCCCCATAGATCACAAACCAATATTTTTTAAACTACAATCCTTAAACTGTCTGACTTGGAATACAATGCCAATTTCTGTGCCTCTGACCCAGACTCACAGAATAAGAATTATGGGTGTGAAGGTGAGAACCTGCATTTCCACAAGGTCCCCAGATGCGTTCAATGCTCACTAAAGTTTAAGAACCTCTTCCACAGCCACATGGCATACCCCAGTTGCAGACACTGTCTGTCAATATCCCAACAGTATCATATAGCAAGGGACTCTTCTTTGTGCTTTTCAAACTACTGTGTGCTACTGGTGATGATCGAGATGGTGGTGTGATACTATTTGATTCACTTTATATCCTTAAGTGTCTGAAATTTTAATTCTCTATTGGGTCAGCTTCCTGAGCAAGTACCCTGGGCAATAGCACAGGGCCCCATGCTAAAAAGAGTTTTGCACTTGATTTACTACTCTCCTGTCCCATGATGGAAATTCTCAATAAAATTTTCATTTTGCACTATGGCTGGCAAATTAGGTAGCCAGTCCTGGTCTTACAGATTCATTCATTGCAGGTATGTGTTTTTCTCTGCATTCAGGAGGATACACCCTGACCCCCAATGTTGTTATATCAGACTCAAGTGACTACATCATTTTTCACCTTTCCTCCACTTGCTCCTCTCTGCAGCATGCTCAGCATCCCCTGAAACAAATGATCACTTTTCATGTGCTATGGAAAGTAATAGGGGACATGAGTAGTGGGACTATAAATCCAGACAGCCTCTGACTCTATGCAGACAACTGGTCATTGTATAAAAACTTTAAATTCACATGTTGTCATGGACTAAATGTTTGCATGCTCCCAAAATTCCTGTGTTGAAACCCTACCCTGCAATGCAGTGGTGTTAGGAGGTGAGGCCTTTGGGAGATCGTTAAGATTAGATGAGGTCATGGGAGTGTAGTTCTCATGAATGGACTGAATGTCTTTATGAGAGTCACAGCAGAGTTTGCCTCCTGTCTCCACTCTCTGCCATGTGAGTATACAGCAAGAGTCATCAGTCTACAACCTGGAAAGGGGTCCTCACCAGAGTCAGACCATGCTGGCACCCGCTCAGACTGTCGATCTCCACAACTATAAAAAATAAGTTTCTGTTGTTTATAGGCAACCTAATCCAGACTAAGATACATATTGTGTGACCAGCAATTCCATCTGTAGGAATTCATCCTATAGAAGCAAATTGCTTAAGGGTATGCATACAAAGATGTTCCTTGTATTGTCTATACTAGCACAAGAATACAGGCAAAATTAGTGTCAGTAAATTGAAAACTAGTTAAGTAGATACATACACATGTATATGCTTGATATGCATAAAGTGCGTCTAAAAGTTTATGCAGAAAACCAGGAAGGGCTGTGGCCTCTGAGACAAGGGATTGGAATGAGGACTGGGGTTGGATGAGGAATCACTTTTCTTTTATATCCTCTGGCATTGTTTGAATTTTTTTTTGTGGGGGGAGCATATGTGAGTATAATTTTTTAATCACAAAATTAAATTAAAATTTTAAACCTATTAGGGCTTGATCGAAGACTGTTGTGATAGGCTGAAAAACAGATCCCCCCATCCCACATACAAAAAAAAATCAGGCTCTAATCCCAGGAAGCTGTGAATGTCACCTCTTTTGTGGAAGCAGGATCTTTGCAGGTGTGATAGGATAAGGTTCTTGTGATGGGAAAATTATCCTAGATTTTCTTGGGGGAAGGGATGCTAAATGCAACCACACTTATTCCTATAAGGAGGCAGCAGAGGGTCATTTGAGCACACACACAGAAGAGGTGATGTGAAGGTAGAGCAAATTTGAAGATGCTGAACTTGAAAATCACGGTGACACAGCCACAAGCCAAGGAATGGAAGCAACCACCAGAAGCTAGAAGAGGCGAGGACCTGATTCTCGCCTAGAACTTCCAGCAGGGCTGTGGATGGCTCTGAATGCAGCCCAGTACAAAACCATACATTTACTTAAAACCTTTTTCTTTTGCTCATCAGTTTTTGTTAGTGTTTGTGTATTTAATGTGTGGCCCAAGAAAACTCTTCTTCTTCCAGTGTGGTCCAGAGAGACCCAAAGGTTGGACACCCCTGCTGAGAGAGAATGTGGCTCTGGTGATACCTTGATTTTGCCCATGAAAACAGATTTCTGACATCTGGCCTCCAGGACAGTGACAGAATGAATTTCTGTTGTTTTAAGCCACTAAGTTTATGGCAATGTGTAGTAGCACCACAAAAAATGAATATACCTCTTAATTAATTGAATGTGATGCCAATGTTGTTTAGGGTAATTAACCTAGAAATTGTGGGGAGACTAGTCACAGAGTGTCCAGGTCATGAAACAGAGGCGTCAGTTAGGATATCTGTGGCAAAGGGACCATGGTTGGAAATTATACTTATGAAAATAAAGAAGAAGAAAGAGTCCAAGAGCCACCTTGAATAAAAAAAAATGGAAAGAATATTCAACAGAAAACATTCAGGTATATAAAAGACACAAAATTAGAAAAGATGGACTTTTGAATGAGTGATGCTGCATATCTATTCATAAAAAAATGAACTTTGACTCCCTACTTCATACCACAGACAAAAAAAAATCAATTTCAGATAGATTGCAGGTTTTAACATGAAGGTAAAACAATAAAACTTTCTAAAGAAAATAGAGAACATCTTTGTGAATTTGCAATAGGCAAAGCTTTAAAACAGGTCACAAAAAGAAAAAAATGATAATCAAAAGAAGAGCAAAAAGAAACTCACATAGTAAGAGCAAATATTCACAATACTCATATCAAACAAAGGACTCAAGCTCTGGATATATAAAGAGCCCCTATAGATCAATAAGAAATGGACAAAAGACAGACACTTCACAAGAGAAGACAGATGGCTAAATGGCAAAAAAGAAAATGAAAAGGTGTTCATCTTAATTAGCTGTCATAAAAAAATATAGATTTAAACCACAATGAGATAATATGACAAAATGGTTCAAAAGTAAGATGTACATTTTTCAAGTATTCCTGAGGATGAGAAGAAACTGGAACTTTTATACACTCCTAGTTTAAACATAAACTGGGGGAACCAATTTAAAAACTATTGGGAATTGTCTGAATATATGCATAACCTATGATCTAGTATTCTGCTCACAAAACCTCGAAAAAGTGCATATATATGTTCATTGGGAGGTGTATACTAGAATGTCCATAGTTCTATTCATAATACTTCCAAACTGGAAATTACCCAAATGCCTATCAATAGTAGAATGGATAAATATATTGTGGTGTATCCACACAATGGAATAGTGTACACCAATGACAGTGAATTATCTACCACTGCACAGGTATTTATTTATTTTCACAAATATCTACTTATTTTTATTTCATATCATTTGGCATTGTTTGAATTTTGTTTGTTTTTTCTATTTTACCATATGTATTACTTTTTCAATCACAAAATTAAATTAAATTTGAGAACATATTAGGGTTTGATTATTCTCAGAATCATGAAAGAAACCAAACATAAAAGAATACACTCTGTGTGATTCCATTTATATAAATGGTAAAGTAAGAGCCAAATCTACATGCTGTCAAAAGACTAGGTAGTAGGTACCCTAGAAGGGAGAGGGTAGCTTCAGGGAACCTGAGGAGGATTCTGGGACAGATAGTAGTGACTAGTTCCTTTATCTAGATACTGATTGCAGAGGTGTGTTTGGTATGTGAAAATTCAAGCTGTACACTAATAAATGTAATTTTCTGTTCATACCACATAAAATTTTTTTGAAATAACTGAAGGTCAGATAAAAGACATGGATACATACATGTAAGAATGTATGTATTCCCACATATCACACATGAACTGAATACTGTTCTTATGGAGGATTTCATAAGCTTAGCAAAAACATTTCAAAGCCGAGCACTGAAATTCCTGTGTCCCTTGTGCTGACTTGCCCTTTGTCATAATTTTATTTGAAGTCACACAAAGTTTGGTATTTAGGCATTTCAGCAGATTTCTCTTTTCCCAGTGAAGTAAAAAAAAGGAAATGTCACATGAAGACATATACCTAAGATGCATTCCTGCAAAATGTTCTTAATCATCCCATTTTGAATTCTAAGCCAGTCTTTTGGACTTAGCGAACTTATTTTTAGGTAGCTGTGCAGTTGATAGTTTAGAATCCAGCCACTCCACCACCTCCTCCCCTTTCTTTGCCAAACTCTGGTCAGTTGGAAATTTATGTTTCCAGCAGTCCCAGAAGATTATAATGTTGTTGGGAATGAGCCAATGTGGAAAGCACAACCATAGAATTGTACAAAAACTGGTGTTTGCAATGAAACATTGGAAAACTAAAGTGATGACCATTTCATTTAAAACTGAGCCTTCAAGAATTAGAAGTGAGCTAAGAAACTTTCATATCCAGATCACTAGGTCAAATTATAATTCTAACCTGTAAGAAATATAAGGCCCAAAATTAAAGAAATGGAGGAAGAATGGAATATGCAGAACAAAAGTCTAGAATCACTGACCCAAACATCATCTGGGTACTCCCTGTTCATCTCTTGTCTCTGCCTCTGTTTTTGTTAGTTTCTCTCTCTCTCTCTCTCATGCTTTATCGAGATATCATTCACATACCAATGCAAAGTGTACAATTCAGTGGCTTCTGGTATGTTCACAGAGTTGTGCATTTCTAACCATAATCAAAAAGAAAGCTTGAACCCTTTAGTCATCACCCTCGCCCCAACTTCCATAATACCCCTAGCGCAGGGCAACTATTCATCTACTTCCTGTCTTAGACTTTTACCTTTTCTGGAAATTTCATGTAAATAACAGTACAAAATATGTGGTCATTTGTAACTAGATTCTTTCACTTAGCAAGTAGTTGTCAAGGTTTATGCATGTTCTAGTATACATCAATACTTCATTTTTTTTTACGGCTAATTTTCCATTGCATGAAGATACCAAATTGTATTGATGCATTCATCACTTGGGTTGTTTCCACTTTGGGCTATTATAAATAATGCTGACTGTACTCTCTTAAGCTTGTCTCTCCAGATGGCAGGGACCTAGCCATCACCAGCTCTGTGTTCACTCCTAGTCCCTAATAACTTTACAGCCAGAAGGAGTAGAATCTTCCCTACAGATTTGAGATATAAAAAAGTAATAGAGAAGAAGTATAATTGTCATGACTCAGTGCAGCTCTCAACCAATCTAAAGGCCTAGGGAGAAGGTAGCATCTAACCAGATGGCCACTCCTATTCAGATCTCTTGTCTAGAGCAGGTGAATGAAATGCTTCCTAAAAGGAGCAAGGTAGCATAGACATGCATATTGTGGGAATGTTAGTGGGCAGTCTCTCCCATTTTCGTCTACTTTAGCCCTTTCCTACAACTTCACTGAACCTAATGCATATGAAAATAGGAGACTAAATGTCTTTAGATGTGAAACAATGGAGCTACCAGCTCTATGGTTCTTCAGAAGGTGCAGGAGATCCTCAAGAACAAAGATGGGGTGGGCCCAGGTTAAAAAACAGGGAGACTAGTCAATAAGAGAGAAATTGTCCAGTTTGTTAACCATCAGATACCTATGTGCCTACAATGAGTTAGAAACCACTCAAGAAAGCAAAGCTAAAAGGACATGCAAAATGATTTGGGGATTGCATTATCTATCTCTAAGCCTTTCTTTCCTTCTTTTTACTCATTAGTCTTTTTATTTTTTTAACTCATGGTGGTCTATGAGTAAACAGGCTCATCACAGTGTGCACTAGGGTATCAGTATGTAGATCTGCTCCACTGTCAATCACTCAAGCTTGCTCTAGTCTACAACACCAAAATGTAACCAGCTCTTCAAGACTAAGCTTTGGACCAAGGAGAGTATACAAGTGACTCAGAAATCTAAAGCAAATCCATGCTGAAAAACCATGCAGAGTTTGCTAGGCACAAGGGTTTTTTGTTTTGTTTGTTTTTAGCCAAGATTGGGGATTGAACCTAGCAAGGGGGAATTGCAAAAAGGGTGAAACCCTTGAATTCATTACATAGTCCTATCTCCAGTATGTTGCATTTCATTTTTTCCTTGGGGCTCTATCAACACCATTATCATTGTCCTGAGAAGTTTGTAATCCCCTTAAAAACCTGGTTAAGCTCAGAAAAAAAAACCTTTAGCAAAGATGACACAAACTACAGTTGCCACACATAATTGGAGAACACTGTGAAAATAAGTAAAATTAGCAGAAATAACATCGGTTCTGAAGCTCATCAAAAGTGTTCTCTCACTTCCTATCTGAAGGGTCCTGGAAGAGCCACTTAGGTTCTTTTAGCCTCTTTTACAACTTCTAGAAATACCTATCTCACAGGCTTATGCTGAGGGTTAAATAAGTAAGATTTACTCATTCAACAAATATGTAGAGTGCCTATAGGTGTCACTCACTGTTTTTGATAGAACAGTGACACACACACACACACACACACAAAATCACACCCTCACAGAACTTACATTTTAGTAGGGGAAGACAAACAATAAGCAAGTAAATAAGTGGATAATATGAGCTATATATGTTTTACATAATGAGATAATATATGTGTAGCTAAGTCTAAAAAGGGAAATATATATATGAAATTACCCTCTGAAAGCTACCTGCAGTTTGTACCTGTTGCTCAAGAATGCACTTTTAGGAGTTCCAACCAACACAGAGACAGATAGATACCCTCCACTTCCTCACACAACCAAAAGAAGAATAACAATCAATTTAAAAACAAAACACAACCAACTGCCAGAAAATCTAACTGTATGGAAGTCCAACATCCAAGGAGTTAAAAAAGAAACATTCATGCAAATGGGTAGGAGAGGTGGAAATGGGTATCCAGGGCAGAGAGGACACACAGCAAGGCAGTGGCTGGGGGACCAGGTGGTCCCATATTTGCCTGTGGATAAACCAGGAGGTACAACTAGAGAGTGAGACATATGGTGCAACCCATGGCTCCAATACCAGTAACATAAAGCCTCAAAACCTCTGACTATAAAAACCTGTGGGTGCTGCAATGGTGAGAAAAACTGCCAGTCTCACAGGAGAGTCCACTGGAGGGGCCCACAGGGTCCTAGAACACACACCAGCCCACAACCCAGGAATCACCATCGGGGCAGCACCTCAAAGGGCACAATTCACTTGGGGATAGTGGGGGAAGTGACTGAAAGCAGGACAAGAGCCAAGCAAGTGGCACTGTTTCCTCTCTGACACCATATACAGCACCACAATTCAGCAAAGCAGGTTGTCCCACTCTGGCAAACACCTAAGGCTCTGCCCCTTACAACATAACAGGTACACCGAGACAAAGAAGTATGGCCCAAATGAAAGAACAGATCAAAACTCCAGAAAAAGAACCAAGTGATGAGGAGACAGACAACCTATCAGATGCAGAGTTTAAAATACTTGTAATCAGGATGCTCAGAGAAATAACTGAGTACAGATGCAAAATAAAGGAAGAAGTGAAGTCTATGCAAAGTGAAATAAAGAAAAATGTACAGGGAACTAACAGTGAAGGGAAGGAAACTGGAATTCAAATCAATGATTTAGAGAAGAAGGAAGAAGTAAACATTCAACCAGAACAGAATGAAGAAACAAGAATTCAAAAAAAATGAGAAGCTCAGGAATCTCTGGGACAACTTTAAATGTTCCAACATCCAAATCATATGGGTGCCAGAAGGAGAAGAGGAAGACCAAGAATTTGAAAATTTTTTTGAAAAAAGCAATGAAAGAAAAGTTCCCCAATCTGGCAAAGGAAATAGACTTCTAGGAAGTCCAGGAAGCTCAGAGAGTCCCAAAGAAGTTGGACCAAAGAGAAGCACACCAACACACATTATAATTAAACGGCCCAAAATTAAAGATAAGGAGAGAATCTAAAAAGCAGCAAGAGAAAAGAAGAGAGTTACCTACAAAGGAGTTCCCATAAGACCATCAGTTGATTTCTCAAAAGAAACCATGCAGGCAAGAAGGGGCTGGAAAGAAGTATTCGAAGTCAGGAAAAGCAAGGACCTACATCCAAGATTACTCTACCCAGCAAAACTATCATTTAGAATGGAAGGGCAGATAAAGTACTTCCAAGATAAGGTCAAGTTAAGGGAGTTCATCATCACCAAGCCCTTATTACATGAAATGTTAAAGGAACTTATCTAAGAAAAAGTAGAATATAAAAACTATGAATAGTAAAATGACTACAAACTTACAACTATCAACAACTGAACCTAAAAAAAAAAAACAAAAACAAAAACAAACTAAGGAAACAACTAGAAAAGGAACAGAATCACAGAAATAGAGATCGTATGGGGGATTATCAGTGGGGAGTGGGAGAATGGGGACAAAGGTACAGGGAATAAGAAGTATAATTGGTAGGTACAAAATAGACAGGGGGAGGTTAAAAATAGGATAGGAAATGGAGAAGCCAAAGAACTTACATGTATGAACCATGGACATGAACTAAGGTGAAGGAATGCTGGAGGGAATAGGGGTACTGGGTGGGGGGGGATAGAAGGAAAAAAAATGGGACAACTGTAATAGCATAATCAATATAATATACTTTTAAGAAATGCAGTTTTAGAGGAAGTTGGCTCTTTTGTCTGAGATAGTATTTCAAGGGGCCATTTAGCTATGCAAAAGAAAGGCCAAATCTCATTTTACAACCATTCTGGAGACTAAACAGTCCTCAAGAATGAGGAGCTAGACTTGTATGCATAATAATGTAAAAGACTGGTCTGGAACATTAAGACAGGTTGAAGGAAACTTGGCCTAATGTGTGTGAGTACAGGGTCAGAGGTGAAGGAATGGCCTGGCCCTTGACCAGCGGAGCCGCCTGGGACCTCAAGAGGAAACATCCAAATATCTGGTTTCTGTGAAGAAACTTAGCTCACATTCCAGGAGTAGGAATATCTGGCATATGGTCTGAATTTTCCATCTTGGTATTGTAATTGCCTTCTATCATTCTCAAGCCATTTGTAAAGTTTTGTCCTACACTAAAACTAGGTTGTAGTTGTGCTTTCTGAGAAAAAGAGAAGGGCCGTGTGCCCCTGTGGAATGCCTCAGGTGGAGAGAAGACAGCAGGGGCTGACGAAGGGCAAGAAGTATGCAGAGAAATGCCCGGAGAAAAAATCCCTGGCATAGGGTGATGAAGGCCAGATTAGAGGATGGAGGACACACTTCTGGCACCTCTCAGGATTATTATGAAAGAAGAAACTCATGGTGATAAGATTGTTAGGGATGGAATCTCAAGTTGCATTTGTTGAGATTTCAAGGGCAGCCTCAAAAGCAAGAGAATTTGGAAACTTTTGAGCTCCTATGTAATATTTGGGACACATAGTAGACACTACATGCCCAATTCCCTCTCTTTTCTTTTTATAATAAAATGATAGGAAAAAAATAAAAAATGTGAGAAAACTGCTCACCCAACCAGGTATATTTTATAGAGCTGCCAGAGTTAATTTGCCTACAAAGCAATATTGATCTAAAATGCTTATACAACTTTTCAAGCCTCCTTGCTTCCCAGTTTCTGTCCTGTTGCCACATGACACTTCCCATATTGCTGCCCCAATAGCCTTATTTGCATTCCTATTGAGATTTTGGAGAATTTTCACTGGAAAACCACTTCAAGACCCCAGCTCACTCCTGCTTTCTGGTTATAAATCTCTTACCCTGTAGAACTGAGGAAAGTGTTATATTTGATGACATGCATGGTCTCATCTGTAAGAATAGTCTTATTCCCTAAATATGGATGTTCTGATCATAGGGCCTCCCTCCAAAGAATACTTCAGTAGACACAACCATATAGCTAAGACACTAAGATGCCAAAAACACTTTGATCAGGATGGTTGTTCTGATTTGGTGTAGTAATAATTATGTTTTCTTTCCTGGTGCCTCACTTTGCTCTTTACTATTTGTTTAAATGGTTATCATTAAAGCAGCATGTAGTTTGTGTTTCTCTCTTCTTTAGTATTTCTTTCTCTGATCCCCATGCTTGAGAGTTACTATTTACAGGTAAGCTTGGAGATAGTTTGGTTGTAGCTACACAATTTCATGTGTTTGGTCTCCTCATGAGTCATGGTGGAAAGATCTTGGGACTGGTGAATCTTTTGTAAGCTAGTAAATATCTTGTGGGGACTTTAATTTACTTTATAGCTTTTTTCCAAGACTGGTCTGCAGTGGAAGAGTCAGCTCTTCCATTAAGTGACAGAAGTAAGCCATTCTCAAGTAGAAGAAACACATATTTAAATTTATGATAGCTGGGCTTGGCTGCAACAGCCACTTTTTTGTTCTACTTTGAGCTTGGCAGGCCACTCTAATATTTCTGTTTGGTCTACAGATGAGAGACATCTTTTATTTTCATTTGTTGGGATCATCAAAAGCTCAAGAATATATTTTTCATTTGAGACTTTTATAAAATGCACAATAATTATGTGAACAGTCGAGCCCTGCCCTGACTGGCAAACAAGTAGGCAGTGTGTTTCCATCATGGTTACATTTCACTGCCTTGATACTGCAATGTGGGGCCAGCCACCATCTTTATACAGAAGTGGATTTGCCATTAGGTCCTGATAGCATGGGATTCTATTCTCAACTACCTGTTCAGGTTAGCAATATCTCCACATCTCAGTTTTCATATGTGTAAAATGTGAAAATAATAAGAAACCTATCCCATAGGTTATCATGACAATTAATGGTCAAAAGTAAAGAGTCTAGCACATATCCTAGCACAAAGTAGTATAATAACAAATGCTAGTTCTTATTTTTATTATTCATAAAGAATAAAGTACAGATTTTTAAACACTTTTAGGAAATGAGACTATTTGAATATCTCATTTAAAACCCTTGATATTCTCCCCTGAAAAAAACACAATACACAAAATTTTTGCATATACTATCAGAGGAATCACAGAAACCCTGTAGTTATCCTTCCATCTCAGGTTCGAATGCCCCAGGATAGCATGTATCTCAGCCTCCAAAAACAAGATAGGGTCCTTTGAGGGCTAAAGTCACATCTTCCAACTTTTCTACTCCCCACAGCACCTATAATGATGCCTATTACTTGGAAAAGCTTCATACGCATTTGAAGATTTGTTGATGCCAAGTTTTAATTCTCTATTAAATGTTGGAATTAAGCACTAAAAATTTGGAATTAATTCTCTTCATTAATGGAGGAAAAAATGAATTTTGCTTTCATGCTCTTCAGAGGGCTGGATGTAAGCACTACTTTTGCCCAGAACATGAGTTATCAATTCCAAATTGCACTCTCCGTTTCCAAAGTTCTGTGGCCACTTCCAAGGAAGACATTCAACCTCTTAAGCCAAGTCTCACTAGCTGGGAAGAGAGTGTGTTCTCAGCCAGCGTCTGTACCAGAAATTCCTATCTGTGCCGACAACCAGATGTCACAGTGGCCTATTGCAGTGGCTTACCTTAGGTCAAGTTTGCAGCATGTCAGTTCAAACTTTTGCAAAATGGGCTAGACAGTGAGCCAACAATTCAATAATAACTTTGACAATAATTAACTCGTATCACTGAACACCTTTGTTAATGTCAGCACACTATAAACACATGTTCCTTCACCCAAAAGAACTGATAAAAGGGATGTTTGCCAAGGTGCAAATGTAGTCACATGACATGACCTACACTTCATGTTCCTCCCTCCTGTTCACCCATCCTTTCAGGATTTAGTCATTTCTCTTCCCCTGTTCACCTCCTTTTACTAATTGTAGCATATCTAGGAGGAAGCAGATACTGGCTACAAATAACATATCATTTTTATTTCTGTTATTGAAATTGGTGTCTACCTGTCTTGAAGTCATCTATTAATTGTGCACTCTAACACTTAATAACAATGCAAATTGAAAGTGCAGTAATAATAGCTAAAGAAAATAGAATAAAAAGTCAATTCTGTTTCTATAGATTCTGTCAGAATGAAAGCTCATACTTCAACATTCTTGTTCCCTTTTCTTTTCCCCACACATGTGTGACAGATTCTCAGCAGGTTCTGTTTTCCAAGCCTTTGTATTCTTCAAACTAAGTGACCCCAGCACCCTGCACATAAGAATGCAGACTGGCAAGCAAGCATTGACTTGTCTAAAACACTGCTGAGAGCACTAGAAGGGGAGAGGTGAGGAGCTATGAGCAGACTTTGCTAGTTTTGACATTCTGTGATGCAAGATCATTGAGCTTCAGGGTAAAAAAGTACAGAGTCATGCCTATGGGTTTGCATAGCAAGGGGGAAATAGCTAGCTAGTAGACTTTCTGCACAGACTCCTTATAATGACTTTAAAACACAGAAATTAGTACAAGGCAAGCCTCTAGTCTTCCATGAGGCATCGTATACATATGCACTATCACACACAGGCACACACACACATGTGCCAGTACATACATTCACACACAGACTTCGGTACATGAAGTAAAGCTTCTGCATATACAGTGTATGTAAAAACACACTTTCATTTTAAAAATTCTTGATCTCCAATGCTTAGTCTCTGCAGTCCCACCATTAAGCCAATTCCCTCTGTCTTAGTTCTAGCGCCCCTCAGGATCTGACTTCCTCTGTGAACAAGAGCTTCTCCAGTGCCCCATGCCCTTTGTGTATGCCCTCCCTCCTCGAATGCCAGCAAGGACTCCAGTTCTTTCTCCCATCTGTTCCTTTCCTCATGACTTCTAGTGACTCCTGAGGCCTGCCCTAGTCACTAGTGAGTGCAACATTCTGCCTTCTTATCCAGCTCCACCCCATAACAATCTTACCAACATAAAACTTATCTTTGGAAAGAGAGATTAAAAGACCCAATCAGTAAAAATTTGTGCCGAGAACAAAGCTTTGACCTAATAACTAGAACCAGGAGCAAATTAGATGAAATGAGAATTTGGCTTAGACCAAAGTCTGGAGCCTCTGTTGGGGCAAAGTGAGTGGGTTTCAGTGGTGGATTCAAGGTAGGTGAGCGGAGGAAACCAACCCTGCTCAGACTCCCATTGGGATAGTTGGACTCTCCACTTTGCATTCCTTGAATAGCTCTAATAAGTAACCTGAAGCTTGGCCAGAAGCCAACAAGAACTGGAACACTCAGCAAATCAAGACACCATTTTTTCCTGGTTCACAGTATCCCCATGTTTCCAAATATACACTTACCTTCTCTAAACCATGGAGATTAAATGATCTAATTCAATTGGTCAGATGTTTAATACTTTGAGAGGCCATGATAGTTTTGTTTTTGATATCCTCAGTGTGGTATATTTTTACCCGTTGAGGGTGGACTTGGTTTTGAAGGCAACCAAAAGTCATTTAGATTTAAATCTGAAGACTATACTTGGTCATAAGGTTGGTTATCTATAGGCAGCCCAAATGGCCCCAGGTAAGCTCTGCCTTCTAGTATTCATGTTCTCATGTAATCTTTAACCCTGGCCTTGGGTGAACTCACTTTTAAGGATGAAAACACAGCTCACTTATACGATTATGTTACAAACAGTTTTTGCCTTCCATCTTGCTCACACAGCCTTCCTGACTATTAACCTTTGTTTGCTCTCTGAGGGGAGCCTCTGCCATATTGACAGCTTCCCTATGACAAGCAAGAAACTGATGTGTTCAGCCAACAGCCAGAAAGAACTAAAAGTCTGCTAACAGCCAATGAGCGAGCTTAGAGCAGATCTTTCCCCATTCAAGCCTTCAGATATCTATACCGCCCGCCAGCATCATGATTACAGTCTTGTGAGAGACCCTGAGCCAGAGGAACCACAGAAACAGCACACAGATTTCTGACCCACATAAATTGGGAAATAATAAGTGTTTATTAGTTCTAAGCCACTATGTACTGAGGGCAACCTGTTACATGGTAGTAGATAACTAATACGAATTTGTTAGGATCAAACAAGGATGTCTGTTAAGCAAGGAGAATGGTTTTTTTGGCACCTCAGATATGACCACTCTAAATTAATTCTCACCTTGTCTTAACAAGTATATTATCTCTTGGATTACCACTCCTCAGGGGTGCAGGTCTGGCACCACCCCTCCCCTGCCCACCTCAGGACTCTCAGATGGTTTGTTTCATGGCCTTTTCACTGCTTGTGTCTCTGTTTGACCTTGTGTTTAAGGTATGGACCAATGTAACAGAGCTGTCTCCAAAGTGGACCTAAGTAGAAGGCTACCTTGCATGGTATTTAGGGAATGCCTGCTAGGTCCTTCTATTTTTCACCCTTCTATTCTCCTCAAATTTCTATGCTGTCTTCATGTTCTGGTGAGGATGAGGAAGCAATATTTAAGCATACCTTTAGGCACCACAGTGTAGTTCTGTCAAAGTAATAGGCAGATTATTTTGTGGTGAGTGATGGAGAATGAGTTCAGGTGATGGTGAGGCTACTGGGCAGTGGCTGCTCCCCAACCCCCCACCAATATTTAAATGAACACCACCACCCCATCCCACTTTTATTACTCCACTCCTTATGGCCAAACTGTCCTATAGTCAGCCTTCTCCAGACTAAATTTAGAGAAAACAGGTCGCTCTAAATGCTCACCAGACATCTGCCCCATTGAGCCTTCTTCCCCCTGCCTCTTGGGAAGATGCTGGGGGAAGATACATGGCACTCTCTGAGGCTAGAGGGGGAGGGAAAATGAAAAGCAAGCAAGAGGAACAAGTGGAAAGCAATGGAGAGAAAGGGATAAAAATGAGAAGATGAAAGAGACAGATGAGTAGGAAAGAGCCTCCCACTGGCCCTGCCCTCAGGGAATCATTGTTTCTTGAGTCCTGATAATAGACTGACAGATATCTACCTGATTTGCTTGTCCCTCCATTTGCTATCCCACTTTGCCTCATTTAGTCCAGAGTTGAACTGCTCAGAAATGTGGTCACAACATATCTCCATTTCTACTTTTGCCATCTAGCTCCTCTACAAAACTCTGAGTGACCTACTTTTAAGTGTCTCTACTTTTCTCTGAGTGGGAAAAATAACTTCTTTAAAATCTGGAATCATTGTTCTATAAACCAAACAAAACACTGTTTTAAGAAAACAGGCTGTAATTTCCATGGTAATCCCCTGGCCAGAGGCCAATTCTAACTTTCTATCTTAGATGTTAAGATTATATTGCTGATTTTCTAATAATATAAATGGCTTCTGGGGTTAAGTTTTAGGGCAATAAAATGGAGTTTGTGTCCTTTTTAATGATATCCGAGCTGCTACAGAAGAAAGGTGCATAAAAATCTTTTAACATGGCCCTGACTGGATCGCTCAGTTGGTTGGAGCATCATCCATACATCAAAAGGATGTAGGTTCCATCCCCAGTCAAGAAACACATTTGGGTTGCAGGTTTGACCCCTGGTTGGGGTGTGTGTTGCAGGCCTAGTGGGGGATGGCCCATCAATGCTTCTCTCCCACATCTAAGTTTCTCTCTCTCTCTCCCCCCTCCTCTTCCTCCTCATCCTCTTCCCCCCTCTCTCCCTCCCTCTCTCTGTCCCTCTCTCCCCCTTTCTCTCTCTCTAAGGTCAATGAACATATCCTCAGGTGAAGATTAAAAAAATAGTCTATCAATGTTAACTTTTTTTGTCTAATTTTACTTGTCCAACTTTCTCTTTCTTTTGATACCACCAACATACCTCTGAACCAGAACCTTTCTTTTGCATACTGGCATCAGGAGCCTGAAAAGTGTTTGCTAAGATACCAAACAGCTTAAAGGACAGTTGAAAGAACCAATAAGCTATCCTTGGGCAGAGGGAGGCAGTTCTCCAAGAAGTGAAAAAAAAAAATCTAAAGCTAACCCTGAGGCAGAGGGCTTCCCTTCTTCCTGGCCCCAAAGAATGCAAGGTTGATTCCAGTAGAAAACAGAAAAGTGTTGCGGCCACCTGCTTCTCACTCTATGGCGATGACTAAATTCTAAACAGAAAAGAAACTTTTCTGATTTCATCCTGTCTTCTTCACCATTCTTCTAATTTGGCAATCTCATGCCTATAATAAGAAATCACGTATTTAAAATTTACTTTGAACATGTGAAGTTGTGAAGAGGAGATAGATTTTGAGAACTCATTGTATGTGTTGGGGCATTGCACAGGTATCTCTGCCTGAGGGACACCTATCAGCCTACCAGAGAAGGACAGTAATGGCATCCCATCTGGTTTTCCACTGGCAGCACACACCAGATGACACTTGCACACCACCTGCCATGGCTACTCACAGGGCACACACAGGCAAGGATTCTGAGTCATAATTATGCAAATCAAAAAAGCATCATGTTGGTGCATTAAGATGATGTTATTAGAAGGTTGACATTAAATCTGCTATTACTTATATTTTAAAAAAATATTTAAATATTTAATTTACTTCAAAAGGAAAATATATAAACCATTTACACATGTCAGTATTCTCAAATGCTAGTAGCCAAGTGGCTGACACACATCCCATCAGCTGATGGAATGTGGTATCACAGTGAGCAAGCATGTGGGCTCTGGGTCTCCACACTGTGTAACTTGGTCAAGTTGCTTATCCTGTGAACCTTGGTTTCTTTTGTGAAATGAGAATGATAATAATTCATAGTTCATGAGGTTGTTGGGATTGTAAAATGCTGTACTCCATGTAAAGCTTTAACATAATATTAACTATTAGGAAAGTTATAGTATGAATAGTTCATGTGTGGCAAAAACTGGGAAAGTGACCCCTGCATGACAAAGGGCTATAGAATATTGCCCACCCCACCTACCTAAACCTTAGACAATCTCTTGGCAACAAACTATAGCCCATGGGCCAAATTCAACTCCCCCCATTTTTGCAAATAAAGTTTATAAAACTTACTACCTACATATTATCTATAGCTGCTTTCAAGATACAACAGCAGCAGAGTTGAGAATTCGTGGCAAGAGACTGTGTAGCCTGCAAAACCTAAAACGCATCCTCTTGAGTCCTTTACAGAAGTTTGCCAACCACTGGTGTAGCCTGCTGGGAAACAGTCAAGATATCCCAGCAGAGCCTGTACTGATACAACTTTTATCAACTACATAATTTGTGGGGCCCATAGCAAAATGAAAGTGCAGTCCACCTTGTTTCAACATTATTAAGAATTGCAAGAGAGCAACAGCACATCATTAAATCAGGCACAGCGCCCTCCCAAATGGCGAGCCCTGCGCAGCCGCGGAGTCAGCCCTGCTTTTACATTCTCTAGACTTCACTCTCATGTGTAAACTCCATTTTCATTTTCATCCCCAAAGGACTTTTGAAGAAAAATCTAGAACAAAAAAGGGAAGCATTACCAAAGTGATGCCAAAAATAACTCCAGATAAATGAGGTATGGAGTTATCCATTAAAAGCATAACTGTTCATTTGAAATGCCCTTCCTTCGCAGGGCAAGACGTCTTACCTCTCTGTTCTTTGTATTAAATTATTGTCCCAGATTGGCTCTAGTTTTCTAATGCTATTTAACTAACCACAGTACTATCACTCTGTCAGCCTTGGTTAGCTAACCCAAGGAGAGTTGTCATTTTTTGAGTTTGGAGTTTCACAATGATTAATGCATTGTTTCTTGAACAAAAAAAGAAGGTGTTTGGTATTTTTAACCTTATGAAACTAGAAAATATGTCCTCAAGAGCACAATGGCAACTCTGAGCTTGTTAGATATAAAACAATTTTAAAACAGAGTAAAAATATTCAAGTTGCCTTTCTCTCATCTTTTCTATAAAATACTACCTCCCATCCAGGTTCCTAATTTAGTCTTTTTAAAATAAAAATAATAGAAATTTCATAGGTTTTTAAAAATATTTGTATTTTTAAAGCATTTAAACATGTCTGTTCAATCAAAGTCAAGATTGAAGAAGGCTTACTAATTCAAGATCAGCTAGGAAATAATTTTGCTTCCTTTCCTTGTTGGTCATACTGATAAATGAGAAGCTAATCAGGCAGCCTCCCTCCTCTCTGTGTCATTTGTGCTACGATAACATTGAGATAAGACACAAAGGGAATCGAAAAGAAAATAAGGCTGAGCAGACCCACATTAGATCAGCACCCTTTCCAGTGTTTTGTCTCTGGGATAAGCAGGGATGACAAAGCTGATGGTAGAGCAAAGAGTGGATTTCTTTTTGGACAATCCTTCCTATTCCCATTTTCCCCATATGCTTTCCAAGGCCAGGAAGAGAAACAAGGTTATCTCTATGTTAACTAAGAGACAAGACCTACTCTCTCAGCCCCCTCCTCTGTTTTGTACCTCTTAGACCTATACTCTCAAATTTTAGGTTATTTGTATTCAGCCTCTTGAAGTCAGGAAACTTTTTGTGAATTTATCAAAACTCAGTCAAACTTTTACATTCTTATCTCCACAACTCAGCATGACCCTCCAGCTTCCACAGACAATGGCCTACTCTCAGCCAATCAGACCATCAGAACTTATAAAGACATTGACCCTAAGATGCAGAAAGAGCTATAGACTGTTCATAAGAATAATGCACTTGAGACTAGTGGTGTCCTGGACATGTCTATCCAGGGTGGTATCCTTGAGACATTCTCCCTGCAGCCATTCTTGAGTGCATCTTTGCTTCTGGCCTCGTGAAGTCCAGCTCATTTCTCCTCCTTTTTGTCTAGCCTTCCCATCCATTTTCAGAGCTCCCTGATATCCTTCTAGTAAATAACTTAGCAGCTTTAGTTCAGCAGATGTGGTCTCTGTGTTTTGTAACCAGGAGCTCTGACTGACTCAGCACTCTTTTAGAAGTTGGGTGGTAGAGGAAAGGAGAGTGATAGCCCAAGAGCTTTAAGTGGGGTCGTGCCCCCTGCTGGAGTTGAGAGGTACCTGTGCTTCTTGGCATCTCACCAGTTACCTGCTTCTCTGTCCAGTAGAGCATCTCGGGCTCCATGCTATGTCACAAACAGGCTTGTCCCATCCTTCTGTCAAGCTCTCAGGATGTGCAGTCAGGGCTCAGCTGTCTTACACTAGAGATCACAGAGAAGGAGGGTTTAAGATGGAGGAGAAATGTCCCATCACACACTACTGGGCCTTCACACAGCTTCTTCCTTCCCTTTCCACAATAGTCACAACCACATACAAAATGAATTTAGAATCAGGAAGAAAACATCAGGGGTAAAAATAATCGTTCATTTTTATCTTTCCTTCTTCAGGGTAGGACTATGCAGTAGTTACAAGCAAAGACAGATGGCCTGGGTTCAAATTCTATCTCCACTCTTCACTATCCTATGATTCTCCTCAAGCTCTATTTCCTCACCAGGAAAATGAAAATAAAAATGGTATCCACCTCGTAAGTGTGTTGAGAATTAGAGAGTTCCACATAAAGCATTCAGAACAGTGACTGGTACACAATCAGTGCTCATCTCACGCTCATTGTTATTATCATCCCTATTCTTACATAGTTTCAATCTCTGCACAGGGCTTGGTACTCAGTATTTTCCCATTGTAGTAGGTTACATGAGAGGAAAAGTATAAGGTGATTGTTTTTATGTGCAGATGAAACATATTTTTAATGCCATAGTAGGATTTCACTTTACTCAGAAGCCCTAACTAGAACATAGCCAACTGTTCTGGAGAGTGGTGTGGGCAATTATAACTCAGTCTCCTGGGCAACATGAAGTGAGGTCTTTGTTTCATTGGGCTCATTTGGCATTTCATATGGCTTCTGTGGCCTCTTTGTTCCAAGTGCAGTTTAATCTGCCATTTTAGAATCAAATGGAGATCACTGACTTATCCAAATAGATACATCCTTTGTTTTTAACAGATTTTAGTGCATTTTGGTGAAAGCCAGGGAGGTTTCAGGGATATGCGATTTCTGGGAATGAGGTGAACAATTTCTGGAATTGCTGGTTTTGGAGACCAAATCTGCCAAGTATTCACATGACTTCAGTCAGGGAAACTCTTTGACCATGGAAAGGAAAAGTGAGTTAGGAGTCAAATTTTATTCTAGAAACAAATGTAGACTACCTGGCTCCTTTTGTCATATGAACTATCCTATATCACATGATGACCCCATCATTTTGGAAGTGAGGTTTTCCTCTTTGGAAAATACAGATTTGGGGTCACAGCCCTGTGGTCAGGGAAGCATGTGGCCCTGTGTGTGCCTTGGGAAATGTACACGGGTTTTCTGGCAGATTTCCTCTGTGAACAAAAGCAGAAATCCACCAAGAGGACAAGGAAGTTAGAGTCATGGCCCACAAAGGGGAAGGCTGAACCTGAGATGTGTGCGGGTGAAAAGGATGACGCCACATGAGTGGAAAGAAGTCAAGTGCAGGGGGAAGGCCAGAGTCAAGGGCAAGATGAGACGCAGGGGTAGACTCCAGGGTTTGAATCCTGACTTCAATATTTATAAGCTGTGTGATCTCAAACAAATGTGTTGAATTATCTGTGCTTTATTGACCCCAACAACAAAATGAGAATAAAAATAATAGTATCTATCTCATAAGGATGTTGTGTGGATTAAATCAGTTAATATATGTACAGTGCTTAGAAAAATGTCTAGCACATAGTAACTCTACATGTGTTAGCTATGATTTTTTAGGGTTTGCTATTATCCTCATTTGAAATGCTTGCCATGTATACAGCAATACACAAATATGAGGCATTGTGCTGCACCACGATAAAGTACCACAGACTGGGTAGCTAACATGTATTTTCCCATGGTTCTGGAGGCTGGAAGTCTGAGATCAACATTGACAGGATTGATCCCTTCTGGGGGAAGGCTTGTAGAAGGCTATCTCCTCCTCCCTGTGTCTTCACGTGGTCTTCCCTCTGTGCCTGCCTATTCCTTGGCTTGTAGAAGGCTATCTCCTCCTCCCTGTGTCCTCATGTGGTCTTCCCTCTGTGCCTGCCTGTGTCCGAATCTCCTCTTCTCATAAAAATACCAGTTACATAGGACTTGAGCCCACCCCCATGACTTCAATGAATCTTAATTACTTCTTTGAAGATCCTGTCTCCAAAAAGTCACATCATGAGGTACTGTGGGTTAGGACCAGGCAAATATTTGGGGGGTTGTGAGTGGGGCAGGGTAACAGGTACAATTCAGTCCATAATAATCACTTGTCAGTTTGGTTAAATTGGGATTGTTTTCCTTATCTAAATGGTTCCTGATTACAGTTGGTCAAAGAGAGACTGGACAGAAAAAAGGCAGTAGCCATAACTCTCTGGAGGACATAGTTGTTAGTACAAGTGACAGACAGATGCAGAGATGCCAGTCAGACCCAGCTTGTCCTGGCTCTCCTGTGCTTCCCAGCCGTTTTTCCAGACTGCTGATCCTATAGACCAACAGTGACTCCAAGTCATACCAGATATAAGGCCAAAGACCCCCAGACCTTTCTCATTCCATTCATGATCTTACTCCAGTGGCTAGACGTGCTTGACTTTGAGACTGACTCTGGTAAATCCTCTGACCTTCCACAATTCTGTAAAATCTAAATACAAAGTAAGCCTTTTTTCCTATTGTACTCATAGTGACCGTGCTTGCATGACTGAACCCTGATACAATAATAATAACAACATTATTATTTATTTCTTCTGGACACACTATCCCTAAATCTGAAAAGAGCCAATGCTTCACTTACAAGCATGCATTAGTTCTTCTAATTACTCAAGCCTCAGTTCACTCAGAACTCCTCTGAATTAGTCTTCTTGCTTCCATCTCTGCTGGCTCCAATATGTTCCACTACAGGCTAACAGATAAAATTTCTTGACTCGCATTTATGCCATCAAGTGACAATCAAGGAAGTCTCCAGATGACAGCTGAGTAGCAGGGCTTGAGAACAACGAGTTCTGATTAGGACAAAAGGATGGAAGTTTCCCAGAGGAAAGTCTCCAGGGGTTAAAAATGCAATAGATGCAAAGTATGGGAATATTAAGAGGGCGGTTTACAATGCCATTGGGTCACTGGGATAAAAATAATGGTGCACAGAAAATAAGGAAAATTTTTAAAAAATAATTATTAAATCCAGAAAACACAAAAACAAAAGAAAAAACATACTCAAATTATGCTACTGTACTCAAGGTTGGAGACTTTTAGACATAGTAATGTAATATAAGTATACGTGATATTATGAGTATTGACATAACATCAGGTTGTGAAGTAAGCATATGGAAAGAATAAGAAAGAAATGACATGGCAGGTCAGGAGCAACTGAGGCATGTTGAAGGGTTTGCTAAGACAACTCCTTAAAGATGTTAGCCTGTGATGGGGAGGTGAGAAATGGAGCAGTAACTAGAGGGGCATATACAGCCAGGGAAGAATTTGGGTATCTACAAGAGTGTACTTGCACTCTTTGCATTGTGCTGTACTTTGCATTGTGCTGTACTTTGGGACTGATCCAAGAGAGAAGAGAGATGATAGAAGAAGGGGAGATAGCAGAGAAGAACATCTGAGAGGTCAAAGGGCATGGCTTCAGAGCCCAGATGGAGGATCTTGGCTTTGCTAAGAACAAGGACACACCCTTCATTGTATCAGGTGGGAAGAAGTCACATTTGAATGCAAGAGGGCATGTATATGAGGGCCAAGACGATGAGAATGTCTTCCTTCTTTTCCCCCCATCTCCACCTCTACTTGTTTAGGTGTGAAGTCTCAGCACAATTTCCTAGAGCTGCCTCCTGTCCCTACATATTGGGGAGGTCAGAGCAGAGTAGAGAAAGCTGCTGAGAGAGGAGGTTGTAACCCAAAATGGAGATGAGCAAACTTGTTGGAGTCACACAGCTAATTAGTGAGAAAGCCATGACTAGAATCAAACTGGCTCCTAGCCTAGTACTCTTTCACTACTAAATTACCATGTAATATTGAACATATGGAAGTGGTTAGGGTTTAGGACTGTTATAAAGACTAACAACCCGAGTTACATGAAATAAGGAACCAAGTAGATATATAGTGGAGGGATTTAAGCTTCACTTCACAGGAAGGGGTAATTTTACCCACTGTGAGCCCATGATTAGACCAGGGTAGATTGAACTAAACTGTAAACTTTTAAAAAGTACTGCCTTCAGCATTGTCTAACCCAGCTGGGCTGGGTGAAGCCCTGGCTCCATGATGTGGACTCAGGGAAAGGACTGAGGTAAATGTCATCCAATTATATTTATTAGCTTGAACCCAAATTAACTCTTTCAATTACATTGATCCTCTAGCAATCTTTGCTCTACTCCATTCAGAAGCACTTATTAAATATGTTGACAAGTAAAAATGCTAAAAAATAACAGGTACTGTTTCACCTCCATACCCATGAGAACCCTAGCATTCATAACTTCAATTAGAGGAGGTTCTTTCTCAAAATATTCTTGCCTTAGTCTTCTTCATGCTATTCATGTGGCTCTTGATCCATTTGCAAAAAAAAATTCCTTTTGCTGTTGTATGTTTAAATTTCCAAGCTATCTTGGACCCTGGTGTTTATTTGATTGACATTTGGCTATCCATCATGCCAGTATTATCTTCCTCCCAACATCACTTTATGTAATTGGTGTTGAGTTATGAATGCTGGCATTGGTCAGGCAAGTTGATCTTGCTATTACATAATTCTGTGTGTAGAATGGGACAAATGTGTTGCCCATTTGAGAAGTCACCATCAGACTGTGCTCATAGTCCTCTTTTTAATTAAAGTTTTTCTAGTTTGATATTTAGTGTTTATAATCAATAGTGATTTCTAAGTAGTCAATGAATATTCTGTTTTCCCTAAGGTGCAACCCCAGTGCCCTGACCCCTAGCCCAGTGCTGTTTTATTTCCCATGTCCAGGGCAGAACTCCTAGACTAGGGGAGAACTGGAAGAATTCCATGAATTGCCAGATTGTCACAAAGAGCAGAGGGAAAACATCCCAAATGTGAATGTCCATTCCCTATTTAATCAACAAGTTTCACAAACAATGCCTGGCTCAGGGTAGGTTCTAGGTAAATATTAATTGGATGGATGGATGGATGGATGGATGGATGGATAACAACATAATCTATTCTCTCACAAGGACAATAGACTGGGGCCCAGTGAGCTCCCTATTTAAGAGGGATAGCAGCTGTGGATATCTAGGTGGGTCTCAGGTAAGATAAAGCAGCAATGATAATAAGGTGCTATTTAATTTCTACTGAGACTTCCCTTGAAAGAAAAATAATAGAAATAGGTGGGGAGTTGAGGGGGAGAAGCCAACAGTAGCAGGAATAAAGAGAACTTTAGAACTAGAAAACCTCTCTTTGTCATGTATTGTATCTTGGGAAGCTAACTAAGACACAAAAGTAAACTGGACAGCAGAGGAAATTAGATTGAGATTAGTATTTTAACAACTATGTAGTGATTGGCTGGCTAGCTAAAAAAGCAACAAAAAAAATGGAAACACAAATTACATATAAAACATGTTGGGGTGGAGTTTCACTGATTTCCGTGTTCTTGAGAACCTCTCATTAGTATGAAACAGAGAGGGTTTTCTTTAGAGGCTATTCTCCCACTTCCTGCTACACACAATCCTATCTGCCTAATAGGCTCATGCTGACATTCTGCTAACCCACCTACCAATGGGCTGCTTTCTCCATCACAGCCTACCCACTTCATGGAATAGTCTAAGAATTAGACTTTTTTCCTCCCATCAAAGATATTTTCATGGGTCTTAATCCACTCAAGATCCTGAGAATAAATAGTTAAACTGAATATCTATCACTACTGGGTCATTTCCATCAAGGAAGAAAGATGCTATAACTTTCTCATCTTAAAAATAATAAATTTATAGACCTTACCTCTCCCTCTAGCTATACCTCTGGTCCCCATATCTGTTCTTTTTTTTACAGTAAAACTTATTAAAATTTTGTCTATGCTTGTTATGTCCTATTTTCTCTCCTCCTGTTCTCTCTTGAATCTACTCTAGTCCTTTGTCTCCACCATTTCATTGCAACTGCTGTTATCAAGGTCACCAGTAACCCCCAAGTTCTTAAATCCAATGTTTATTTTCAGTCTTCAGTTTACTTACCCCATTACTAGCATTTGACACCATGGATTGTTCCCTGTCCCTGAATACACTTTCTTTGCTAGATTTCCAAGATAGCACCTCATCATGATGTCCTTTCTAGTCACTGGCCACTCCTTCTTGGACATCTTTGCTGATCTCTTCATCAACCTGACCTTCTAATTGTAGCACCCCGGATTCAGTCATTTGTCCTCTTCTCATCTTACGTGTACTCATCCCCATGACACTCTCATCCAGCCTTGGGGCTTTAATGACTGTTTATATGCTGAGGAATTGATACAATATGTCCAGACCAATTGCTCTCCTGGACTCCAGACTAATAGATCCAACTGCTTAATTGATACCCCCACTCAAATGTCTAAAACTCCAGATTTTCTCTACTGTATCTGCTGGTCCCAATCTTCCCCCATAATGGCAACCTCACTCTTCCAGATGCTCAAACTCAAAACCTCAATATCATACCCCACACCTAAACATTTGAATATTCTTTAGACCCTATTTTTCAAAATATGTCCAGACTTAGACCATGGTACTACCTCCTTCATTACATACTGGTCCAAGCCACCAACATCTCTAATATGGATGAGATTAAGAAGCCTCTACTGAATTATTCTGCTATTGTCCTTACCCAGCTATATAGTCTGTTCTCAACACAACAGTTAGAGGAATCATTGCAAAAGAAAGTCAGATAATGTCACTCCTGTGCTCAGCACCTTCCTGTAGTCTCACATCTCACCTAGGATAAAAGCCAAAGTCCTTACAATTGCCTGCACAGCCTACACAACCTGGCCCCATTATCTCTCTACTCCTTTCTTGATATTTTTCTCATCATTTACTTCTCTAGCCACTCTAAACTTCCTGCTGTTCCTCAGTAATGCTAAGCATGCTCCCACAGCCTTAGTACCTGCTTTTCCACTGCCTGGATGCTTTCCCACAGATCTCCATATAGCTTCCCTTCTCATCTCCTTCAGGGCTTTACTGAAATTTCATTCTCTAAGTAAGGCCTCTCATACCACTTTACTTTAAATCACAGCCATCTCCTTTTCTGCCACTTCCCATTCCTCTCCTCTGCTCTGTTTTTTCTCCACAGCACTTATTACCATCTATTTTTATTTTGTATTATATTGACTGTCTTTCCACATCATTGTGCAAACTCCATTAGGACAGGAAGTTATGTCTTTTTTGTTTATTCCCACCATCTAAAGCAATGCCTACCACATGGCAGACAATCAATGAATATTCACTGAAGCAAAGAAAAAGACTTTCTGCACCAATGTGTTGATGATTTCTAGTATCCTAATAGGAACAGCCTAGACTCACCTCATTCTCCCAACCACAGTTGTCTAACCCAGAGGAATGGCTCTAATGGAGAATTATTAGACCACATAGATTGAGACTGTAGTACCTTGTGGTACCCCTCAAATTGCATTGCACTGTACACTGCTGTATTAAAATGACCTGGAGGTGATAGAAGGCTACATGCTATAAATGCATAACAGAAAATGATGCAATTGTTGACTTCATTGATGAAGATATTTTAATGGATATTGTAGTCCCAATGTTTTCTGATCTAGTCAGACCACATTGGTAATATTGGGAGTTGAATTTCAATAGAAATATTATTCAAAGAAAATCAGCCAGGCTAGTCAAGTATCTAGCTATGGTGTATAATGAACAATTAAAGGGACCAAGGATGCTCAGTGATTACATTACATTTAAAGACAGTCTAAAAATATGAACCAGCTATGCCACCACTCTCTCTTCCTTTGTGCATGGCAGATATTATCAATCTATTGTGATTCTCTTTCCTACAGTATGTGCCCGCCTCATAGCCCTCCAGGCAGCCATGATCCAATCTATATTAATTATTCTGACTGCATAGAAGGTATGACTTTTTTCCCTGAGAAATATCTGAAGGTCTGTGATATATATATATATATATATATATATATATATATATATATATATATATATATATAAACTAACTAAATAGTCCCATCTGCTTTCAGAGGATTAAACTAGGACCTATGAGTAATAAAAATTCACAGTAAAGAAGAGTATTCTAATGGTAATAACTGTCCAAATGTGAGGTCTGGGGAGGTAGGGAGTCTGGAGGACCACCTGCTAGTAATCAATGGAGGTAGTCTCCTTGTGGGGTGGGAGACTGGACTGGATGACCTCTGAACTTCATCCATCCCTGAAGTTTATGATCTTTTTCTATTATACTTGGCTCTACCAGGCAGGGCAAGGGAGGTGGGTTGGTAAAGAAAATCTACAAAGCAAAATCATTCACCTTTAAATTGGAGCTATTTCACTGAGAAAAAGAACAGATAATCAGAACAACAACATAAAAGACAATGGGTTAAGTACAAAGAGATGAAGTGATTATTTTTAAGCTTAATAGCAATAGCAAAAAAAAAAATTCAACTTTTAGATACTCTTCAACTTCCATTTATGTTAGTCATTTTTTAGTTCCACATACTTTAACCCCATCTTTTTGGTTAGAAGCCAATTAACCTTGTTAAAAACAGTCAATGCCAGAAGCAACCCTTACTGTGTTCCAAGACACGGAAATTCCTTCCCTAATGACATAGTAGAAACTCTGTCGCCACAGTAAGAGCAGGCTAGAGACAATTACTATATTTAAGTCGTGCTTTACAGGTTATCATACCCACATCTGCAAACTATTCCCTTTCGTAAAGCATTTGGAGTTATTTGCCACAGAGAGCTCATTGGAAAGTGCTGGCGACTGCGTGAGGACCCATGACTGAGACCATTCCACGTGGCTCTAGCAGACAGGCACATAACTTTCTTTTCAGCAGCTCCACGCCCACCCCTGCCTCTTGGAGCCAGGCTCTTCTTATCAAGACAGGAAATCTATCCTTGGGTGGAATGAAGGGGTGGCGAGGAACAAATCCTCCAGCAGCCACCCACCCACAGGTCTGTGAAAAGAGAGAGGCCAATCCAGAGAGCTGGTCAGCTTGAGTGCTACCCTCTGAATAATCTCCCTGGCATTTACAAAAGAAAGAAAATAATAGGATAGGGCTACTGCACAGGATGGTATTTTCTAACAGAAATCAGAGAGCATTCTGGGTTCCACTGAATCCTGGACTGCTGGCATCTGTGGCCTAGAGCAAGTGACAACTGTTCTGGTCATCCATAAAGTGGGGATAGCAATGCCCTGGAGTAATGGAAAGATTAAAGTAAATAATAGATGAGAAAGCACTTGGAAAAGAATTGTAAGCATTATCCTAATGTCAGGATTATTATTCAGAGCATTCTTTTGAGCCTGTGATGATAATTACCTATCAGATTTCAGACAGTGATGACTGTCCCCAAACTAGATGAAATCAAGACCAGAGTGCCTCTAATGCCCTTGTAGGTCCTTTCATTGAGTCCATCCTCTTTGGATTCATCCCTCTCTGAGTTTATCCAGAATGTTCAGTCCTTGAGTTGAGCCTTTGAGCTCTTTCAGTTGTCGCCTAAAAACTGAGAGTCAGTCATTGTTTGAAGGAGGGCGCCAGTCATGTGGGATATATACCCATGCACAGTCCTCCTAGAAAAATCACACTTTTGGCTGCTGGCCAATGGGACACCCACTTTGAATTCTACTCCACCTTGCCCATCTTGCCTCCCCAGTAACTTATATTTAATTGGGTCTATCCATGTTCTGTCACTGCTACCAAATACACACATTTGCAAGATAAGCAGATACTCTGATTTTTCATGGTCTTATTCTGGTAGTTCTTTTTTTTTTCTTAATCCACATCCTTTACATCTCCATTTGATTCCATCTGCCTGACTTTTAATATTACCCCAAAGACAGAACCAGAAAAGACAAGAAATTGGACCTCTTCAAAACTATTAATCAATTACTTAGGAAAAAAATAGGGGGCTGGTATGTAGGAAAGGGAAAAGGAGTGAGTAGGTAGGATTGCACCACTGGTTAAAATGAGGTTTGCAGACACACTATTTAATGTGGTCTTGGTGTCACCAGCTACCGTGTATATGCTGCCTAAATCTGGCAAGGTAACTGTTCTCAAAGACTTTTCAAGACTTCCCAGTAAGATTACTTCACTATTTTAGAGTATGACTGGTGCTAAGCCCATAAGATTGAGGCCCACACTATTCGTTAAGCATTAGGCCCTTAAAATGTTATGTTCACTATACTCATGGAATATGAAAAAACACCAAAAAAAAAAAAAACAAATCACCAACACATTTCCTAAGTTAGCTTACCAACTAACAAATGACAAATTGCAGCAATGTCTTCAGTCACTTAAGCTAACTCTATCTCTACTCTATGGGACCAAATATAATATATAATTCTAATCTGTGTTGCATTGAATATATCATAAGAACATGTATATGCTAATATATTTTATTACAATAAGTCAGAAGAGAAAAACTTGAATCAGACCCAGGCAATAGACAAATAAATTCACCACATCTAATCTAAATGCCATTTTAAACCCACTTGTTTATTTTTTTCCTATTGTAAATACGGCTGGTGTGGATTTTGCTTTGACAATGTAAAGTTATGACAAATGCATCTTTGTGCTCTCACATTGATTACTCCATGTAGCAAATAAATAACACAGCATTAACCCAGAAAGGACAAAACCTTAGAAGATGTAGAATGAGATGTACATATATTAAGGGATTATGACTCCAGCAGCCACTCAATAAATATCCATGGTTTCTTTTTTATTTTCTTTGCATACCCCTTTGAGCCCTCATTCAGAATCTTAAAACTTAAGAAAATTCTAGAAATAGCTAGTCCTCGGGTCCACAGAAGTCCATAAATGTGCTAACAGAGATAAGTAAACTATTTTTAATATTTCAAAAATCCTAATAGATGTCATCCATTTGTTGTGACAAGTAAAATGTCAATTTCTTTTCTTTTGGTTATGATTAGCTTAACTTCATTGGCCTGTGCTGATTGGATCTGAGTGGGCAGTTGTACATGTGTTTGGTGAATAAAATATGTGAAACAAACAATTACTTCTCAGGAAGTGCAGTTAGATAAATATGTGGAAAGATAAGGTCTGTGTACATGGAAATGCAATAACAAAGGGAAATATTCCTAAAACAGTCTTGGCTTGGTTGAGAAAATTTTGGACATCTGCAAGTAGTAACTTCTTAGGAGTAAGTTGTGGAGCAGAAAAGAAACAAGAATCATTTCAGGATGATATGACCTCTCAGTACAAGGAATTCCCTATTTTCCTGATAAGGTTATTAACATACTTCCTTAATTCTTTTTTATTCTCTTCCAGGGGCAAACTCAATGGTAGTAACTTTATACATAAAATTATTGTCTCCACAGACACACACACAAAAAATACACAGACACACCCACAAGCTGTAAATTTCAAAGGAAATCTAAAGAACATAGACATGAAAATGATCATATCTTGTCTGATATGAAACATGAGCCTTTCATATGTTGTATATAGAACAGACTAAAAAACCCTAGGAATAAACCATTACTGAAGTGATGGTTCCTAAGAGCAGTCCCTATAAGAGGTTTGTTAAATGTTATGTATCCCTTATCGTATTTGGAGGACCCAGGATTTTCTTTGCAAAGGAAAAGACAGCAGGCCAAGGTAACTGAGGGAGAAGTAAGAGCCAGGCCCTAAAAGCAAATCAAAGAAGCTACCATTTCAGACTACTAATTGAGGCTGAGGCACAGTCACTTGATGGCCAATAATAGCCATTTCTGGTGTCAATAGTCTACCCTTATTTTATTCATTTGTTTACCTACTCTTTTATTTATTCACCTATTTTTATGTAACATTTAGCAATTATTTCTGAGCACTGATCATGTTCTAATAGCAGTTGCAGAACTGTAAAGATGAATATGTTATGGTTCATACGGTGAAAGAGCTTCCAGTACAACAGAGGACTCCGTAAAACAAATATGGTTGAACAGCAAACTACTGAGTGCCTGCCATGCACCAGCCACTGTCCTGAGTGCCGGGATACAGCAGATCGAAGCAGATGCAAACACAAGCTCCGGTGCACCTTGCCTCATGGTATGCATACGGCTATGGTAAAAATATGCTCAGGGTTCAATGTGAGTAAGAGGTTTGGCAAACCAAGCCAGGTTTGGAGTCTGGTAATAGAGTAGACTAGATTTTGTGACACACATTGCTCTTATAAACAATAGCTGCCCTAGCATAAAGCCTCAACCTGTGGAAACATCACAGAGACTTTTAGAAAAGTTAGTTGTGGTGACTAAAATTTAGGTATTGTGAATTTTACAACATGCTTTGAAGTAATTGATAACATTAGTCAAGAAATCATTGTGGATCTTTGTTATCTCAGCAGATACCATTTAATCCACCCAATCAAAGTGATCTTTTCACATGTCTCTAGAAAACCAAGATATGAAAATTCATTAATTCTCACCAATCTCATCTTCCTGAAGGAAAAGCAGACCTCAAATGTCTCATTAAGCCTCAGTTTCCTATAAAATAAGAGGTGTTGGAAAGATGATGGCATGATTCTTTCAAAGTCATACGTCTTGAGCTGTGCAAGGATTGGATGTAATCTTACATCATCTGTTTATGTGTCAAAAAATTTATACATACATTTTTATATACACATGCATATAAATTAATTAAACACTGGGAGATACACATATGATATCATTAGTAGTGGCTGGCTCTGAAGTATGGAGATAAAATTGGGAGTTGGAGGGAGAGACATTCTGTAATGTTTGAATTTGTAAATAATTACATACTTACATGTTATCTGTATAATATTTCAAACATATAATATGCATTCGAAGAGAATTGTCTCTGTAAAAATAATACTAGCTAGTAGTTAATTTATTTACCCAAAAGCTCTAAGTTTTGTTTTAATTATCTAATCGCCTTTTTATTTTCAACTGAGAAAAATGTGCCATCTAGTATCATGTACCCAGATATTTTCCTAATGAGAAAATACAAAAACATCGCCAGGAGCTTTGGAAGCTCGGAGTCCAGTTAGAGGTGGTGAGGTTGGGAGCGCAGGGTTAACGGCAGGGTCTCCTTCCCACCCACGCAAGTTTGCTCTTCATTTTCTCATTTGAATAGTAATAGGCAAAGAAAGTCAGGAAAGTATTTTAAAAATTAAAATTTTAGAGCTAGAAGAAACTTCCCAGGTAATTTTTTAAATCTCTAAGAAAAATGAGGCCTAAGAAATTTAAGCGACTTACGCATCAACCATTGGCTTAGTGATAGGGCAACATCGGGAGCCCATGTGTCATGTTCTTTCTCCTGAACCTTTCTGTCTTTTAATCCGCAAGAGTCCCTTGAAGTCTAATTTACACAGCTTAAAAATGAGAGGTTTACTAAACACAACTGCAGTTTCTTATGATTTGGACCCCTAATCATGAAATGGTCCACCCATCATCACTAACATTTCACCACAGGTTCACCAAAAATAGCTTCTTTAACATTTCCCTGAAGGTCCAGGTAACATTTCACTTCAAGTCCAGGCAATTATCTTAACTGTTGGACATTTCCAGCTGGTGGCTTTCCTGAAGAGCCCATTTGAGTGTCCCAATGTCTGTCCCAACTAGAGGACAGCCAGGCCTGCAACTGCGTATCTTCCTGCCGTGGTGGCTTTGACCCAAAGAATTCAACATTCTCCTCTCTTTTCCTTCCTTTCTTCTACCTTCTCTCCAAAATGCTGGAGGGGCAAACACAAAACTTCAATCCCACGGTCTTAGAGAACCATTTCAGATGACTTTGACCCCAACCCAATTATTTGTGTTAAATTCTACAATTGTGCTCCAAAAGTGAAATCTAGAGACAAAAACATGTAGTAAATTAAATTCAGAAGTGACAACATAAAGGAGACCAAATATTTTTACAGAAAAGATTTGTCAGTTTAGGGACTGGTAAAAGAGACTAAGATTGTTCAAGATGCTTCACAAGAGACCCAATGAGAAACGGAAATTGAATAATAAGTTTGGTGTTGCAAGAAACAGTAAAGACGCACACAGTTCTCTCAGGCACTCTGGCTCAGCCCTCCACTTTTTTCCTAATGTCGTTTGTCAGAGCTCTTGAAGCCAATGCTGCTAGCACGAGAAGGGTCTATGATTCACAGCCCTGGCCCGCAGCAGAATGCCATGTACAAGCTACATAAACCTAACTGGACTGAACTTCCGAAGCTACACATTGACCTCGGAAGCTAGTTCATTGATTGTCTTTCTGGAGTCGACCCTCAGTGAACAAAGATATGAATTTGGACTAATTCATCAGCGCATAGTTCACTCAAGCAAAAACATTTTTTAAAATGGTCACAAACAATGCCTGTTGAGGACCATCTTGAGATTGGCTGGGTAGCTCGAGAGGCTATTTTCTGAAGTCCTCTTCAGTGTCACTCATTCTTTATCTCTAGTCAACCAAACATCATTTTCTTGAGCCCTCTGGGGATCTTTGGGTTGATACTTAATAGTTTGCCATGTTTGCTTCCTGCAGATGGTTGCAAGATGGAAGATTGGGACACATCTGTTCCCAAAATGGGATTTCTTTTAATACTAAGTGAAAATATTTAAAAGCTGAAGAAGGCTACAAAAAATGACATATTCAGTTACACCATGCTCCAAAGGCACTATTTTGTACTTAGAGCTTTTTTCTATGTGCCCATAATGAAGTGAGTACTAGTCATGGGGAAAAACCAAAACTTAACCATCTAAAGCTTCATCATCTTAAAGATAAACAAAATCTAAACATAAGGAATTTGTTTACAGTACAGTTGTCATAATTATACATTTGTTTTTCTATGTCATTCTCTCTCTCTCTCTCTGTTCTATAAATCTATAGAAATGGTAATATCTCCAAATTTCAGGTTAAGAGATATTTATGGTATACCTTTTTTGCTACATATTATTATTTTCACAACAAATGCTATAAAAAAGAGCTTATATCACTTCTAGTCGCATTAAATTTGCCTAGGAGTTTAAAGCTAATAAGGATTTAAAATAAACTTAGACCAGAAGGGGTTGCTACCTTTATTAAACCAGAGCTTCAGTAGAATCGGCCAAATCTAGATACCAGATCCAGCAACGTTTTTGACCAAGATATGTCTGGGTGCATGTAGCCTGTGATCTATGTTCTGGTTATTATTTGGAAAACTGGGAGCCTGTTGCATTCCCATTATAGAATTCAGGAATACCCTTGAAATTATTAAAAAATTTCATTGCCCCTGTCATATGCACAGAGATGGAAATATGTTCCAGTGGGTGGTAAATCTAACCTGCCATCCAAGGTGTTTGGCCACTAGGACATGGGAATAAATAAAATGGTGAGCAGGCAATACAGCTCTTCGGTTCTCCCCAATAAGACTGATGTTCTCCATGGCACTCATTCACCTTAGCCTCCCCATTCTAGTGTTATTTTCACTTTACTTTTCAACTCTCCACAATGCCAGTTATTTTGAATTTATGATCTTGAAAAAGCTGCCAATCAAGTTCCATTTTCTGTTTTTCCTTTTTCAACACTTTTTAAGAAGTAGATGAAAATGGAAAATTTTTGAAGTTCTAAAATTTTGGCTTTTATTCAATCCAATGTTGTATCAGGCACATGCCTTTGAAAACTTAACATGACACTAATAAATTCCCCTTGAGGCTCTCTGAGATAACAGTCCCTTAGTGAGGCTTCTACTGGCTCACATGGTTGGTTCTGAGGTTACCATAAAGCTCCATCTGCACCGCAGCAATAGAAGAGGAGGTGGTGTGAATGAGCACGTGTTTGTCCACACGCATTCCTCTCGAGATCTTCCCTTCAAAAGACAGTTGAACCAAGAAGTTTCCAGATATGATGTAACTGAACCAAATATTTGGATTTTTTAAATGAATACTAAAATTGTGACTCAATATGGGACCACAAGCCAAGATGACAGAAGGTAACTAGTATGGCAACTCAGGATACAGACAAGTGAATGAAATTTCTTTTCATCAAAGAACATTCAAAATATGGTTCATGTGCACTATTTAGAAAGATTCTCATTAATTAAGAGTGAAACTATATTTTTTTAATATACTTAGAGATCTATGACCTTGTTTATCCTCCAAAAATTTTGGTTAACTACACAGATGGACTTATAACAACCGCTAATGGGTGTAACTTAAGATGGAACAGATGACTCTACCAGTGGATTAATCAACCTCTTCCAAACTGCAAATTAAAAAAGAAACAAATCAAACACTGCATTTTCCTTGCAGATGTTAAGCAAAACATATTCAGTCTTATTCCTATAATTACAGCATTAGGAGAGATTTACCAACATCAAAGTAAATAAAAACGCATCAAATGAAACCTGATGAAAAACTAACAAGGGACTGAATAATAATTTTAAAAAATCTCACAGCCAGAGAATCTTTTATTGATTTTAATTATATATTCTGTACTTTCAAATGGAGAGTCCTGGAGTTAGAACTGAAACAGCTCTGGGGACCTCAGCTACGTTCTAACCACATAGTGTCCCACTAAATTTATCTCCAGCATTGGCAGTGGATTTCTTTTTCTAATCAAATGAGGTTGTTTTTTACTTGCTTGTTTTTAGTTTTTTGGTCAAACTTCATGTAAGCTTTCTTAGCACCAGAAAAAAATCAATCCATAGGGATGCCCTGAGTCTGTAATTTTCAAAGCAAATGTTATAAATTGGCCTTCACCATAAGTGTTGTATTGAGTACAAACAGCAAATCTTCGCAAGTGATTTCTTATCAGTGACACTGCTGCAGGACTTCCTGGAAACAAATGAGGGTCAGAGAAGACTAATCTCTCAATAGATTTATTACCAAACGTCCCATTTCTTTGTCTCCTAGTGGTCATGTGACTTCACCACACTAAGTCATGGCAGTATTCGGTACACCTTGACCAAAGTTAGACATCACTTGTGCTGCCTCAGTCTCTACTCAGCAGCCAATCAGCAAGCCTTGATGTCACTGCTCAAGACTCTCAGTAGGATGGAAAGCTCCAGCAGCAGTAAATCAAAGCTCTAACTACTTCAGCTCCCGCCAGTCTGTCTCCACTCAAAGTGTCCATTTAGCCGGGAAGCAAGCAAAATTTATAGCCTGGACTTTTATTGTGGGGTGCTCTAACACTGCGAAGAACCCTGTACTCATGCCTGAAATCCTTCAAGAAGGGCAGCCCCGCAATTTGTTTTAACCTATAGGCAAGTTCAGTAGCCTCAGCTGCACTAGGCTTGAAATTAATCATTTCAACATTCACACATCTCTTCAACTATTTTACTTCTGAAGATGGCACAGGCTTACAAAATGTGGCTGTAGCAACAATTCCCATTTTTATTCATTTCATTTTTGCACAATATATTTGTCAAGAATTCCAGGTAATATTGTCTGGGAAACACTTCTACAATGTCAATGTGTAATATTCCTCTCTTTCTCTGTGTTTATGTCTGTCTCTCTCATTTAATTTTTGGAATATTTGTTGTTCAGGCTGATGACAAGACCCATGAAAAAACTCTTACTTCCTTTTACTCAGACTCTCAGGAATACTGCCCTGGCACACCACGTAAGACATCAATGTCCCCCATCCCCAACCCCCAACACGCATGTACATCCTGTATTCCACTCCCTGCTTTATTTTTTCCCCTTAGCAATTTTTCGCTATCCAACGCACACACGCACACAAACATACCTATTTCACTTATTTATTTTGCATATGGTCTGCTTTACTCTCAGTGGAACATAAGCTGCCTGAGGACAGGGATCATTGTCTCTTTTGCTCAGTGCTGTATGTCCAGCACCTACAGCAGGACCTGGAATATAGTGTCTGTAGGTGCTCAATAAATACGTGCAGAATGACTGCTTTGCTGACAGCAGAGTTATCAACATCAGGCAATAATTACTCTAGTTCATCTCCTCACCCTTAATGGCTTTCCACCCAGACTCCCAGGGCCCTGTCCTAAAACATCAGATCCAGCCTAGACCTTTGTCATTATCCCTGACCCCACCCCAGCCATCACATCTCACTTAAACCAGTCCTTGTAGTTAGTTTGATAAATAAACCTGCAGACAAATAGCAGTTGAGTATGTTATTTAATATAATAAACAATCACTTTGTGACTGAAAGCTTTAGCCTCAAGTTCTGGCTGTCATGGCAAATCGAGTCCCGAGTACTACCATTATCCAGTCGCCACCACTAAAACAATGGGGTGGGGGGCAGTCAGGCTAGAAGGGGTTATCAGAGGTTTCTAATTCAGTCTGAAAAGGTTGTCAGGCTGGGAGTAGTAGGGCCAATCACACACAGGGGAATGTCAGAAGGCAGTATCGCCCTTGTCCAGGGATTAGCAAAGTTTCTCTATAAAGGACCAGAAAGTAAATAATTTAGGCTTTGCAGGTCACACTCAACTCTGCCGTTGTGTGAATGCAGCCACACACAATAGAATCCTGGCTGTGCTCCAATCACTTTATTCACAGAAAAACAAACTGTGGTCAGATTTTGTCCAGGGACCATAGTTTGCTGATGCCTGCTCTAGACTCAGGGGAAATGTAAAATAATCCCAAACCCTATGCTGTAAGCCCTTAATATCTAATGTGATTTGACTGCTTAATTAATGTATTTAAATGTATCCAATAATCATATGTATCAATACCTAGTGATGGGTTTTTTATAAAAAAAAAAAATGACAACACTCATTTCTTGATAAAAAGTCAATTGTCTCTGTCACGACTTTTCTTTTTATGCATTCAGCCACCTACTCCCCGGCCCCATACCCACCCCACCACATGGCAGCTGTGGGCAATGTGCTCAGACCTCCCTTCAAGAGCTGAGCTTCCAAGTCTGCTCTTAGGTGACAGCCTCCAGGGCCAGCACCTTAAGGATCTGCCAGCCTTCCTGTAAGGCCACATTCTTTCCAGGCAGCCCTCAGCCAGTGACTGAGCACAATGGGGACTAGGACCTGGCCTCATCCCCGCTCAGTGAAGGACTCCTCTCACAGTCCACCTTTGCTCTAGAAACATCCATTAGATCAGCGAACCTTGGTCAGGTCTGAATCACAACCTCCCTGCCCAGTTCTGCTTTCTGCTCCCTTCCCTTTATTAGGCATCAGATCTGCATTACCATGGGAGGTTTTCCTGCCCAGCTTTGTTTCCTATCTTCTTATCTTTCACTGACTTTAGCGCCCCACCCCTAAAAGCCCCACAGTACTCCTAATCCCAGGTACTGTCTGCTTCTCTTCCCTACCCCACCCCACCCCATTTTGTTGAATGTGAGATCCTTGATACATTCAGATTACAAAGAAAACCCTGGAGTGGATCTACAAATATTCTGGTGAACACAGGAAAAGAAATGTTGTCTGCTTCTCAGGGATGCCATTATATACAGGGTCCAGAAGAAGTAACGCCTGCTTGAGTGTAATTTGTAGCATAACAATATGGGTGTAAGAATTTATAGTTTTAACTTAAACATTTCACCTAAAATGTCATATGGTGTGCTTGAGTGTGTTGTTATGTTACAGAATTACATGTGTCTGGTAATAAAAGATTTTCATAATAAAGAGGGGGTGTTATTTGTGCCAGACCCTGTAGTATTGGGTATTTCAACCTACTC
This sequence comes from Tonatia bakeri, assembly GCA_004024845.1. Taxonomy (NCBI): domain Eukaryota; kingdom Metazoa; phylum Chordata; class Mammalia; order Chiroptera; family Phyllostomidae; genus Tonatia; species Tonatia bakeri. The sequence continues at coordinate 255,089 of PVIA01001475.1, forward strand.
TCCCCAAATTTTTTCAAATTATTATTAGGAAATCAGGGAAGTGATGGCAACATCTGATCAGGTCATCTAAAGTATACAGATGGTCAGGACCATTTTGAGAAGCAGTGCTCCTGAATACAAGACATGCCCAAATAGCTCTGGCCAGAGACTCTGAGTTTCAGTGCTAGGCGGTGACCCACAAAACTAGGACCTCCAGGACATGGGAGTGGTGGGAACATAGGTCTCAAACCTATTTAAGTTCGAGACACCAACTGTAGGGAAATTCAGCTATAGCCACTTTGGAGTCCACCTGAAAGTACAGGTGTCAGAAGTACCAGCTGCCTGAAGTCCTCGAGCAGGGGAAGCCAGCTGGGAACTCCAATGGTATCTGGCCCCCTAGAAAAAGCCAACAGTCCCTTCTCTGTACTCTGCAGGCAGAGTGCCTGTCATTAGAGAAGAGGGCCTGAAGCTGGCTTTTAAGGGCTCAGGTCAGCCTCAGAAAGGGCCACAGAAAAGCCCATAGTACCTGCACTGACGCTGACAACTGGTTCCAGGGGAGGATTTAGTATATATGTCATTGTGACTTATAATTTGCCTACTTGCAGTAAACAATATGAAAACATGGGGATAAAGGTCTAGGGAAAGGACTAGGAGGAGGAGAAGGAGGAAAGGGAGGAGAACAAAAGAGGAGACAAAAAAGATTGTTGTTCAAGGCACTTGTAGGTAATTAATCATTTCAATTGATTATTAACTTCTGAACTTGCTCACCATCTGTGGTTTAGAGGAAAGCCAACAATTCTTCTGATGAGGCAAACTCTTTGTGGGCCCACAGCTCTGGGAATCCATTCAAAAGAAGTATAGCCAAGTCATTTAATCAACCTGAGAGTCAGTCTATTTATCTCAATAAAAATGGGGCTTGTGTTCCATTAATACTATAGTCCCCATCACAGCTACCATTCTGTGATTAAGTAGGGCCCAGAAAAGCAAGACAATTCCCTGGGAGTTTATCAACTCATGCTACCTCCTCGGATTCCTCTAACCTATAGGAGACCTTAGATGTGAGCCCTGGAAGCAGAATGTCTACGTCCTACTGCCCAGAATTTGGTAATATCCTCCCCTCATCTGCAAGGAAGGCTGGAAAATAGAGTTCAGCTGTGTACCCAAGAAGAGATGAATAATTTGGTGAGCATCCAGCCAGCCTCTACCATGTTTAAGACTCTGCTTCAAAATCTACTCTCTCCTCTGAGCCTCCACTCTGCTTCATTCATATTTCTATCATAATGCGTCCTCTTCCTCCTCCACTTGTTGGCTACAAGAGCCTTGAAAATAAAGTTTGTATCTTATAAATATGTATCTGAGCCTCTAGTGTCTAGCACAGAGCCTAATGCATAGGAATTATTCAATAAATACTAGTTTTTAAGATAAATAAATAAATGGAGAATTTTTAAAGTAACAGCAAAGTGTATCTCTTCATTAAAAAAAAAAAACCTTAATAGCTCCCATGGCTCAGACCAGTAAATCCAAATTACTTATTATGACATTTAAGATAATCCTTTCTTACCTCCCCTTTCTTAAATCCCATTACTCAGCTTCACTAAACTGCTCACCAGTCATTTTTTCTTGCCTTCTCTCCTTCCTTCCCCTTCTCTTTTTCTCTCCCTCCCTCTCTCTCCCTCTTCTTTTTCTCATTTTTTTCTTACTTGTATCCTTTGAACTAACAGTTGAGCATCAGGAACCATGCCAGGTACAGGAGAGAGAGGTGACTTGCCCTCCCAGTCTACTGTAGAAGATAGTCTGGCAGACAGGAAGTTGCAGGGAGGAAAGAAAGTGCCAGGTGGTTTAGCAACTCAGAGCAAGGACACCCTACACAGATGGGGGATGAAAGGGCCAGTGGGATGGAGAGGGGAGAAGGTTCAGAAGAAATGATAATCCCTGAATCTCAGAGACTGAATGGGGTTGTTCAGGCACAGAGGGGTGGGAAGGAAATTTCTAGCCAAGAGAAGTATATGTCCTGTGAAGGGGACATGAGAGAGCACAGCATGTGTGAAAAGAAACATCTCAAGTATGTACCTTCTCTGTAGAATAAAAACATTTTTTGAGAGATGGTGCTGGTCATAAATTAGATTATGAAGGTCCTGTTTATGCTAAGAATTTTGGAGTTTAGCCTGAAGGCACAAGCAGATTCCTGCTGTAGAAGCATCAGTGATGGCAGTGAGAAGGCCAGGTTGATGAGAGGTAAGGAGAATAGTCCAGAATAAAGAATGTACCAGAGGCAAGATGCCGGTGTGCCCTGAGGCGGGGCTCTGGGAAGGAAGCAGCAGAGAAGAGCACAGAGTCAAGAGATGTTACAAGGAAAAGGGGCCAGATTTTGACAAACTGAATGAGAGAGAGACAGATTATGGAAGGGAGAAAGGAAAGGAGGCAAAGAGGACAAATTAGATCCAGGGGCTTTGTTCTTGAATGACCAGGTGGACAATGGCTCCCTCACTGTGACAGAGGGTACAGGAAGAAGGGTAATTACAGAAGCAAGATGGTGAGGTCGACAATGGATCTGTTGAGACTAAGCTACATGGAGGACATGTAGGTACAGATGTCAAGTACATTTTCATTCTTTCAAGCATAGAAGCATATGACCCTAGAGGTTACAAGGAGGAGTTAAGGCCCAGGTGTGCTAATTCCTAGTCCAAAGCTCTGTCCATTACACTTTCTGCCTTCAAACTTTGTAGCAACTACAAGACAAGATCTCTTCCACTTAGCCACTAGTAAATTGCTCGTTAATTTCTGTGGTTATTTATTTAAACATGTGGAGCAGATTAGCCTCCAGAAAACTAAAAAATCATTTTAAGATTGTGGTCAATTAAAATAATTTTTAATTGATTTAGACTAACATTCAATGACTGGATAGATAGATGTGTTTCATTTTTAATTCAAAGTATACAGACCCAATTTTCTCAGATACTGCTTGTTTCTAACTTTCCAATGTCTTAGTTTATTAAAAATATCCTGAGTATGACTAATTTCAAAATATTAATTTCAAGAAGATGTGGTAATAAAAAATGTTATTATAGCTTTTCCTGAATAATCCTCCTTCTCTCCATCCCTAGTTCAATCCTAAGTATAAAACACAAGCAGATGGAAGATCTCTTCCAGAGATAGGTTCCTGCTTACTCCAATCTTAGGAAGGTTGACATTTGGAGTTTTGTCAGGTTTTACTTTATCAGAACTCATTCCTATAAAAACCCTCAGATTTTCCTCATGGTAAAGGCAGAGACAGCAGATGTCATAACAGTAGTCACATTTTCCAGTGTTTTCCCTACACATCTCACACCGTAACCATCCTCGTAAAATGACTTCTTCTCTGAACTCCTCAGAGCATTGTGCCCCATATATGAACTTTTAGAGCAGTCGCCTAAAAGCTAAAAGCATCATCAATGTGATTTTCTTTTCCAGTCTGCATTTTCCAGGGCAAGCTGTGAGATCATCACTCATTAAATGGTTAAATGACAAGAAGTACACTTATAAAACTTTCTCAACTTACCTTGCAAAAAGCCAAATTTTCAGTACATTCACCCCATCCTCCTTTTTATTTTGTATTTATTTATTTATTTGGTGCTCTTTCTGGGGAGCTCTCTAGTGAAACAGAAGCATTTGACCTTCACCAAGGAATAAAAACCTTGGGAGAAAAAAAAAAAACCCTCTTCAAACCCTTTGCTGAGAAGGACCTGAAAAAGCTCCTGCGTTTACACTTAGAGCAGAAAGTATTAGCAAATACTGAAAATAATTTGCTGTGTGTGAACCTTAATAAAAAAGGCAGCCTAATATTTACACAGCTCCTTCCACTCAGAGAACGCCAAACATGACCTCCCCTTTTCAGCAGGCAACCTTGGATTCATTGACTCATCCCTTCCCTGCTGCTGGAGGGGCCGGGTGGAGTTCCAGTCGGGACACTGCTGTTGGGCTTCAGTCATTTCTCACCTCCTGACTTCCTCCTCTCAGAGCGCTCAGAAACGGCCACCAGACTGAGAGTTTATTCTGGCAGAACTGGGCCTCAGTAAACTGCTACACCGAGTCTCCTCGAGACAATCTCTGTACCGTCTATCAAGAATCCAGTGAGTTCTCCACAAGTCCTCTTTTAGGTCTCTTCTCTTCAATGTGAGCAATCTAAATCGCTATAGTTAGAATTGTGTCCTACTCTGATTTTGTTCTGTTGTTTGAACTGGAGAACTGCCAGTCATCAATTTTATATAATCTCCTTTTGCAGAGTAGTCAATTGAAATAAGTTCTTATTCTTTCATTTTACAAAAAAAAATAATAATTTTTTAAATCCCTTTTGATATTCTTAATGCCATTTCCTACCATTCTCGTCACCAGGCTTCATTCGCGGTCCCTCCTCATTTGACTTGGGCTGTCCTCTCGGAAGGGTGGGACCAGTAAGAATGTGGCAGAAGATGTCCTCCTGGCTGCTTCATTTATTTATGCTGCAGCCTTGAGTTGGCCTTTTGGAAACCACTTTTGGTTTTCTGACTCATGTTTTATTTTGCTACCCGATTCCTTGAACACATACAACACTAACATGGCATTCGTTCAGTCACTTTTGCTCTTTGCTCTGCCACCACCCTAACCTGTCACCATTCATTTGGTTTTCTTCAAAGTTCGGCAAATTGGACTTGAGATATAATATTGCCTCTCCATGTGGCTTTTCCCTAGTTTGAGGCTATGAACCTGGCTATGGAGAAACTCTGCCATGGAGTTCCCATAATTGTTGATCTTTTCTCTGTGTCATCAGCCTCCCTTAGCTACCAATATTGTCCACTTCCCACATTTTACTTGGGGAAATTTAGAGAAATATGTAGAGCTATATAATCAACATGAGGCTCTCAAGACTTAGGTATGAACGCTGCTTAAAGAAAAGAACACTGCTTTAAGGTATATATGTTAACTTAAATCATTTCATTGAAATGTTACTTAAATATATACAAGCATAAGTCCAGGTATAAACTCCTATCTGTAGTTTTTCTACAACTACCAAATCAAAATAAAATTATAAATTAGGAATAAACCAAAAAGCCCATTAAAATTCAAGTAAGATAATTTAATGTAGACACTGAGGTTGCTTGTTGTAATAAAATTCTCTCACTCAGTGTAAAAAGGGTACTAACTTCAATGGCACAGGCTCTTTTAAGTTCTGCACACCTATGTTATTCTTTGTGATGTGATGATCCCATTTTTCCAACAAATTTTTTCATCCAAGTTTCTACAAAGCCTTGGACCATGTAAAGTCTCTTGGCTTTCACTTGGCCATAGTGCATTCGGAAGGGGTTGAATTTACCTCTCTTTCTTTCCACCAGTCCTCTGGGTTACTCTGCTGCAATATGTCATTTCCATGGTGTCCCATCAAATTACTAATGCATTAGTTCACTTAAAAAATTAAAGTCTCACTTTATAACAATGTCTTTTAGTTGAAAATTATTGGAATAAAATTGAAGTTTTGTCATTAACTCAGATGAAATAATACAATATGAATTCACTGGTAGACACAGAACATTGGTTATCAATTTGAAAACAGAACAAACCATCATAAGTAGCTAAAGAAACTTTCTGACATTTTTAAAGTTTCTTGAAATGTTTTAGGGATCAAAAGCCAATCTAGATGTACTTCTGCAAATACAGAAATAAATGCAAGTGCTAAAATCTGCAGACATGAGTTCATCATCCAAATGATTAAAATTTTGCTCGTTTTTTCTTACTAAAATGGAAATATAAAACTTAAGAGTTTTTCATTGGGAACTCACAGACACAGAGACTATGTTCAAAGACCTTGGAGTCAGAGACACTTAGCTTGAAAGATAAGCAAGAGTTTTGGAGTAGAAAGGAGACTTTGCAAATGTCTGTGGGAGCTAGATCATCTTGTTTAATCCCCTCAACTTGAAATGAAGAAACAGAGATCTGGAGAAGTTAAAGTTGGTTAGTAAAGGATTCTGGTCTCCAAGTTCTGATACCAAAACCAACATTTACCAAGTTATTTTACATTTTATTATTCCATCCCCCATTGATAATTTGCACATACAAAGCCAGACTAGATTTACTAATAACCTCCATATAAACTAACACTTCATTTGTAATGAGGTGGCGTCTTATCAGATTCAGGTTGCCTGAACTTTTAAGCATGTTCAGATCTCTACCATTCTAAAGGATCTCTTTGTTCCTCCCAAATTATTCTCTTCTTTCCTCTCCTGTCAAGTCCAGTTTCATGAAAATTAAGTATAAATTTGACATCTGCATCTTTTTTAGTAACCCACATAAGTGAGCTCCTGTTTTCATTAGTTCACTGAAATTGTCTCCTGTCTCCTCAGTGACCACACTGGACTTTTTATACATCTAGTGTTAGTCTATTTGGCCTTCCTAATTTAGGACGTGGGCCACTTCCCTCTTTACACTCTTCCATGGCTTTTCCAATGATTCTTTTGTCTATCTGCTCTTCTGATTGTACTTTCTTTGTCTTCCCTGGTTTTTCTCCCCAACTTTAAAAATATTAACATTCCTTAAGATTATATCATTGTTCTTATTCCTTCATTGCTATACATAATCTTTACAATGGCTTCATGTGGGTCCAGGTGCTAATGATGCCCAAATATGTCCCTCTGACCCATCTGTTTTCTGGGGCCCAGATAAAGATTTCTGGGAAACTGAACCTTTGAAAAAGAAGCATAGAATTCTAAGTTTTCAAAAAGCCAGAGATGTAATGAAATGTTTTGTGTGGAAGGGGGAAAAAAGAGGAAATGAAGAAAATGAGAGTTCAGGAAGGGAGTAGTCAGCTGATTCAAATGCCATGGTAATGCCAAATAAAATATGAATGGAAGTCTTCTTTACACTTAACTAGTTGGAGGTCACAGAAACCTTGGGGCAAGAGCAATTTGGGATCATTTGCAGACTGAAATTGGTTGATGAGTGGGTTACAAGAAGAAATACAGCTGTGAATGTAAAAAAAAAAAAGCTCTTGTCACTTTATAGGAAAAAGGAGAGAGACAAAAGTGACTAGAGAGGAATCTGGGTCTGAAGAAGGACAAGACTTATTAGCAAAAGAGGAGTCCAGGACAGAGAAGGGGCAAGAGATATGAAAGAGGAAGCTACGTGCATGACCCAGTGTTACAGACTATCAAGTCTTAGACAAGAGAAGAGCTACCACTTGCATTGGCTAGGGGCGAAGGAGGTGACAGAGGCTGTGTATGGTTCTTGTGGAACCACACAGGGGTGGGCAAAAGTAGGTTTACAGTTGTTCATATGGAAAAAATACAATAATTAATAAGTAATAATACAAGAATCAACTATGTGTTTTGCATACTCACAACCATAAATCTACTTCTGCCCTACCCTGCAAATTGACAAGTTGCCTAAAAAGAAATGGCTGTGGCCATTGGGCAGGACTTTTTTCAATTGAAAAGAGAGAAAAAGTAGAAGTCCTTCTTTCTCTTTTCAAGGCAGTCCTTGCGCATCACTGTTTGGTGCACAGTCTAGCTGACTTCTGCTTTAGCTATTTGGGTTGCTAAATAGGAGAGTCTCTGTTATCTGTTTAATTTGAAATCCTGATTTTCCTGTGAACTGTTCTAATCTCGGCTTTAGCAGCAGATGGGCTTACGCCTAAAATAAGACTAGCTTCACACCTACTAGTTTTCTGTTTAAATTCTTTTTTATAGGAGGATGAAAGGCTAGGGGTTTGAATTTTCTGTGATTACTTGTTGCAGAAGTTTCCAGACTTGAAATATGCAGCTGCAAAACACACAACTGCAAAGGCTGCAGCACCCAGTCCCACTACTATCCATGTCCTGCCACCCCCTGGTCGTGGTTGCAAGGGTCTGGCAGCCTCAGGAACCCTGCACCTCTCTCAGCACACCTGTGCATGACGGTTCTAAGCACTGCTTTTTTTTTCCTAAAGGGGGACTCATACTCCTGCAATAATACCCTTTCTTTCTGGCTATCCATGTCTTCTAGGTTATGTATACCTTCTCCTTTCCTCCTAAGACTGCTTTCAGCAACAAGGCAACTCCTCTCATATTCTCATTCCCTGATCACCAAAAAGGAGTACATTTGGAGCACCAGTATTTCTTGGAGTGAGAAAGTGAGAACCGAAGACTTACGCTAGAGCCATCACGGACAGTCACTAGGCAGGGCGGGTTCGGTCAGCTGCAGAGTTGTTTTATTCCCCTGAAGCAGACACGCAGCTTTGGGGTTGACCTGAATTTCTCCGGACGATAGAAATGAAGGCCTTTCTTCTAAATACATGTTGATCAAATATTTTAATAGCACTATTGGAAGAGAGGCCAAATTAGTAGCCTGTCCAGAGAACCCAATGTCTTGGTTCCCCTGCTTGGTGGTAACAGATAGCTCAGAACTCATCACCTCCTAAAACTAGCTTCTACTGCTTTTCCTCTAATGTATTCCCTTATCGTTGCCAGCATTCGGACTCATCAGTCACTTCTTTGATGACATGTATCCTCCCAAGGTCCCCCTGAGTTTTCCCTCTCTTAACTTGGCATTCTACTTGTGAGAAATATTTCATCGTAAACTCTGTCTTCCAGCATACACTAAATAAAACTGAGCTGTGCACCTTTTGGGGGTCCCTCACGTCACTTCCCCATTCAGAGAAGGGCCTGTTTTCTTTGAGCAGAAGGCTGTAAACATATGGAATTTGTTACCAGAAGAGTTGGTTCAGGCTGTTTCCGATCGCTAAGCCAGTTCCCTAACCATGACAAAACATTCCCCACAATCTCATGACTCATTTTTATTTTTAAATAACCCCTGGTGTAGAACTTCGTCAAGGCTTTTGAAAAGGTTAAACAGATTATGTTCACATGCTTATTGACCCCCTCAATAAGTGATGTTCTAAAGAGAATTTTAGTAGATGAAGCACATTTTCTCCTAACAGAAATCTCTGGCTATGACTGTGGAAGCACCCATGACTACCCTGTAATTCATGAACATGAATTTATCTAAATCTTAACGTGTACCCATCATGGTACTCAGCCCTCTAGCAGGTAGAAAGGGGTCTAAAGGCATAGTCTTTGGCATTACAACTTAAAATCAAGTTGGAGAAGCTAAAAGAAGTCACAAAATCTTGGTGACTTAAGTTATAAAAGGAGATTGGAAAATAAAGAAACAAGTATGTTTGGAAGAAGATGGGAAAGTGTCACAGAGGAGAATCTTTGACTTTTGGTCTTGAAAGCTGAGTAGGCTTGATAGAGACAAAGAAAAGGGGTCATAGGGGGGCTTTCAGGCATTCCAGAAATAAGAGACAGGGTAACAGCATGAGCAAAGACTTCGAGGTAGGAATGTCTAGCTACAGTGGAGGAAACACGTGAAGGAGTCAGATAAGTTGAGAGAAACCAAATAAAGAAAGGCCTGGAACAACCAGCCACAAGAGTTAGAACCTGATAAGATAGGTGATAATTATTAAGGACTTTGGAGCATATTTGAGAATTTAATATTACCTAGAAAAGAATGTATCTAGTGATAGGAAACAGAAACAGTTTATCGAAGGGCTATCAGAGCAAGCCAAAATTGAGAGTTCTTTTTAAAAAAGTGTATGTCAGAATAGGATAAACATGAATGAAGATGGAAATGAAAGAACTCAAGTAGGAGGGTGGAAAATGCAAGCAATGGTAATGAAAATGTGATGTTCCATAGGAATTACTTCTGGTACCAAACTCTAGGGTCGTCATAGCGAAGTACCACAAAATAGGTGGATTAAAATAACAGAAATTTATTTTCTCACTGTTCTGGAGGCCAGAAGCTCAAAATCCAAGTGTTGGTAGGCTCAAACTCCAAAGGCTCTAAGAAAAATCTTTCCTGCTTCTTCCAGCTTTTGGTGGTTACTGGCAATCCGTGCCATTCCTTTGTGCACGGTGGTGTGACTCCAGTCTCTGCCTCCTTCTTTACACGGGCTTCTTCCCTGTGTGCCTGTGTTTCTAGATGCTCTCTTTTCTCAAAAGGATAACAATGATTAGATTTAGGGCCCACTCTAATTTAGTATGACCTCATCTTAGCTAATTACATCTGCAAAAACTCTATTTCCAAATAAAATCACATTCTGAGGCTCTAAGTGGGCATGAATTTTGGGGAAACACTACCCAACCAGTGCGTGGAGGAAAACCCAGAAAGCACATGCATGGGTTAATCTTCCAGACCTCAAAGGAAAGGGTAGGAGAGGAAACACTTCTTTCTACCTTCTTAGATTTGTGGCTGAGCCTAAGAATTAAAGTGACATAAGACAGATCAACAGGAGAAAAGCATACAGATTTTATTTAATATTTCTGTATATGCACAGGAGTCTTCAAAAGGAAAATGAAGACCTAAAAAAGCCATTAGGCCCTATTTTATTTAAATTACTCTTGCCTCCTCCAGAGGTTCTGATAACATCAGGCAGAGGAGATATAAGGAGGAAAATCCTCATTCTTTGAAATCATCAATCTTGCCCAACCCCTTAACTTTGAGAGTAAGGACATGGGGACGGGGAAGTAAAGTACCCAAGAACACATTTTATTAAAGCAGCGGCCAAGTGAGAACCAAAGTCATTCACCTCCCAGGCAGTGACCTTCCTTCTCCCTGTGCTATTGCCAGGCTTGTTGTGTCATTCCCAACCACCCCTCATAAATTATAGCCATTTTCTGCAGCTATTTGCACAATGAACATTCAGGCAGCTGTCCTGGGTACTGTAAAGCCTCCCACAGCAGTGGGGACACCAGGTCTCCTGGTAGTGTTGTATAAATTCACTAGAACAGCTGGTTCACCCAAGTTTTCTTCATCATGTTTTTGAATATGAACTGGCTGGAACAGGTTGGCCCTGCTGTTGATTCCTGTTTCTGGGACGCAAGTGTAAGATACACCAAACAACCAGGTCACTGTTGGATCCCCTAGGTCATCGCTGTCCATCAAACACCTTCCCCAGGACCCAAATCCAGTTGCCCTGGAAGTTGTCAAATTAAACTTTTAAAAACCCCCAAATTGTGCTCGTTATTGCAGGTATGTTACAGGTCAGTGAAATGGTTTGGGTTTTGGTTTTGGTTTTACCTGTGGAATAACTGCCTGTCCTGTGTAAACACTAAAAATAAATAGAAATCCACATGTCATTTAAGTGGAAAACCTAGTTTTCTTGCACCAAATTAAAAATATACACTAATTTGGCTTTAAAAAGACCCACCTTCCCCAGCCTTTGACCCCGAGTTCTTATATTTGACTTTGCTAATGTCTCCAGAAAGTTATCCATATAGAGACATTTTTTCATTAGTAGGCTTTGGTAAAAAATTTCTTTCTGTTAATTCAGCTGATCATGAACTCAAAGGAAAACTGACAACAGAAGAAAAATGTACAACTTAATGCTGAAATAAATCCTAAGGATAAATTTGTATGTGTATATTTGGGAAGGGGGGATCAATAAAACTGCCTCAAAAATAATTACTTTTTTTATTCAGTTCTTAAAAAATTCCTTAGTTTAATGTTTTATTCTAATTTATTGGGAATTGACCTAGTGGTTAGAGGTTAGAGCAAAAGCTTTTGCCATAAAAAAGCTTTTGTCAGCCTATTGGGTTTAAAATATGGCCATGACATGTACTAACTCTGACCTTTGACAAGTGAACCTCTACGCACTTGAGTGTCCTCATTTGTAAACATAGTGATAACACCTAAACTGTGGAATATTTGCAAGAATTAAATTATTTCTTTAAATATTTTAAATTTTTTGGATATTTTCCAGTTATGGTTAAAATTCAATATTATATTAGTTTCAGGTATATAGCATAGTGGTTAGACATTTATATAACTCATGAAGTGATCCTCCAATATTTCCAGTACCCACCTGGTACCACATATAGTTATTACAATGTTATTGGCTGTATTCTTTATGCTATACTTTACATCTCCATGATTTCTTTGTAACTGCCAATTTTCAACTCTTAATCCCCTTACCTTTTCCATCTGGCCTCCCAAAACCCATCCTGTCTGACAACCATCAGTTTGCTGACTATATCTGTGAGTCTATTTCCATTTTGTTTGTTCATTTTTGTTTTTTAGATTCCACTTGTAAGTGAACTCATATGGTATTTGTCTTTCTTTATCTGACTTATTTCGCTTAGCATAATACCCTCTAGGTCTACCCATGTTGTCACAAATGGTAAGATATCATTTTTTGCCATTGCTGAGTGTTATTTCATTGCATATACATTTCACCTCATCTTTATGGCAAGGATTAAATTAAATGAGATAATTTACTTAAAGCATTGAGCATGGCCCTGCCTCATATATCTAATAACTCAAATACTCTTATTATCACCATCATCATTAATATATTTTTCATTTTCCCTTGCCTTTAATTTATCTAAAAAGCTATTTTGCCCCAAAAGGAATTTTTATTGCAATTCCAGCAGTAAATAACAGAGTATTAGTCAAAAAGCAATCTTTAATTTAATCCTTACCATGATTTAGGTGTTATCATTTTGTCTGCAGATAAGGAAACTGAGGTGCACAAAGGTTTGGCAAGTCCACTTGCCAAAAGTCAGAGTTAGTAAATGGCACAGCTGGGTTTCAAACCCAGAGAGTAAAGAAGAAACAGACGCTGTACAACAAAGTACAAGGTTTTACAGAAAAAGTCTAGCCATTGTTAATGTAACGAGAATTGTTTGCATGACATCAATATAACCTGCCAGCCAAGGAGAGTGGGGCTGGGATGCCCACGTGTGAACAATGATGACTTCACTGTACTAGTGAGTGGGGGTGCTACACACTATTAAGTGAGCATGTGTACTGTGTGGATATCACATTCAAAATGACTGAGTGAGTAGAGCAACAAATCTGCATCAAATTTTGCATTAAGTTTGAACACTCCTCTGGGTAATTCAGAAAGCCACAGCTATGGGTAACTGGTGATTGGCAGCTTCATCATAACAATGCACTACTTATGCATCACATCTTGTGCAGAATTTTTTGACAAAACATCAAATCACCCGGGTAACTCAGCCCCCCTATAACCCAGATTTGGTGCCTTGCGACTTCTGGCTTTTCCCAAAACTAAAATCACCTTTGAAGAAGAAGAGATTTAAGACTGTCCATGAGCTTCAGGAAAATACCACTGGGCAGCTGATGGTGACGGAGAACTGTGTGAGGTCCCAAGGTGCCTACTCTGAAGGGGACTGAGGCATCATTGTCCTATGTACAATGTTTCTTGTGTCTTGTTATCTTCTTCAATAACTGTCTCTATCTTTCATATTACATGGCTGGATACATCTGAACAGAGGTATTTTCATATCATATATATTCATACTGTATGCTATTGCAGTTGATCCCTGTTTCATGGACCAATCCAACCGACCTCAGACATTTGAATAATCCAAACACAAGCACACACGTACACAATTAACAATACCTGAGCTCAAGCCAAGACCTGGAGTAAAAAAATGTCATAGGCAGAATTCTAAAATGATCCCAATGACCCTTGCTCTTATGTAATCTCATAGCTTCGAGCATGGACAGAATCTGAATATAATGAGGTATCACTCCCTTGATTATGTTAAGTCAATATCACAAAAGGGATTTGGCACTTGTAAATTCCTAATCAATTGACCTTAAGAGAGCAAGATTATCCAGGTGGGTCTGACCTTATCACATAAATCCTTCAAATCTGAGTCCAGAGATCAGAGATAAAGTTGGAAATCTGAGACACCAGAAGGATTCCACGTGCCTTTGCTGGCTGGAGAATGGAGGGAGTCACAAGGCAAGAAATGTGAGTGGCTTCCAGACTCTGTGAAAAGCCCCCCCACCAGCTGACAGCAAGCAAAAAAAGGGGGTACTTGAGTCTTACACATGCAAGGAATTGAATTCTGCCAATGACGAGAATGAACTTAGCTGTGAATTTTTCCCTAGTCTCCAGACGAGAACTCAGTCTGAACAAAACTTTGATTTCAGTATCATGGGACCCTGAGCAGAGAATCTTGTTGTGCTGTGAAGTACTGCTGATATGCTATGAGTTCATACGTACTTCATATTCAGTCAGTGAATGGGTATTGTTCTAAGCTGCTCAACTTGTTACTATGAACAGAAAACTAACGTAGAAAAGAAAGAAGAAAGATGTTTGCATCTTGATTCTTTTTTAAAAAAAGATTTTATTTATTTATTTTTAGAGAGGGAAGGGGGGGATGGAGAGAGAGAGAGAAACATCAATGTGCGGTTGCTGGGGGCCACAGCCTGCAACCTAGGCATGTGCCCTGACTGGGAATCGAACCTGCGATGCCTGGTTCATAGCCCGCGCTCAATCCACTGAGCTACACCAGCCAGGGTGCATCTTGATTCTTTGCAGGTACATAAAAAACATTATTTCTTCCACCCCTCTGAAAGCCAAATTCATATATCCTCAGGCTGTGCTTGATTTGCCTAACCAGTCAAATGGGCTATTTTATACTTTCAACAAATATTTGTTGAGCTCCAGATGATACTGTAGGAAGTGTATATAAGTATGAGTAAAATTATTAAGATCTCAGGTTTAAATATTTTAAGCCAGTCTAGACCATTAGAGAAGTAGAGGGAAGCATTTCAAGTGGTTTGGTTTAATACTAGTAGCATTATCCCAGTGTTTATTGCCTACATTTTAATATACACACACAAAGGTGTAATTTATTTTTATAGTAATTTTAATAATTTATTGGCAGTGTGTGTCTGACAATAGTCATTCATCTGATAACATATAGCATCTCACAAAAACATGATTTTTAAAGTAGTTATCTGCTACATCAATACATTGAATTTTGTACTAAACTTGAAGATCGTTTGGGGTGAATATGTTCATTTTTTTACCAAATAATTATTGAACATCTACTCTCTTAGGCTTTAAGTATATAAAGATTAAAAAGAAAAACAGATGTCACTTTAGGAGTTTACAGTTCATAGAAAGACCAACATACAACAAACAGTTCTACATATATTATTATTATACATCTATAATTATACATATAAATATGTAGCTATACATATTTGCATGTACATGTTCATATATAGGTATATACACCACTGTAAATTCCTTCATGTATGTGAATGCCTTTTCCCTTGTAAGTACAAATTCTGTCCTCTGCAGTAGTGCTGTTGCATCATAAATAACATTTAAAGATACTTGTCAGAGTTTAGGGTGACTCTACTACCTATTATTTGAACCTCAATGCTTTCAATCCTAGGACTGCCGGGAGCCCTTCAGAGTAGCCCAGGCAACAGCCAATCCCAGCCAATCCCAGCCAATCCCAGCCAATCTGCTGCACGCGTTTTAGCTAATAGCTGACATCGCTACCAGCTACTTGAAACCTGGCCATTGGAAGAACACTTATCACGTGGCTGGAAACAGGACTGTCCGCAATGAAAGGCGGGAAACTGGGGGGCTCCGGAATAAAGCTCTGGGAGTACTCGCTGCATCAGAGGCCTGGCCTCTGAGGCCTTTTGTGAGCTGATACTGGAAACCGGGCGCCAAACTACAGAGACTCTGCAGCCCCAGCAGACGGGGCCTTGGAATACCTGGGCAGCCAGTTTGAGACCATCATGAGCTGAGGTACCCCACTGCTCGACAAGTATGATATTCCTGCTTTCTGGATGTATTTTTAATTAAAAGAAATAGTTATCTTATTTAAACTCGGTTGATTAGGATTATTAGGTTTGCTCCTAGCACCTCCCTAATGAGGAAAAGTGAAAGTGCTTGGCCTGGAGGGTGGAGAACTGCGACCTTGGGGATGTGCGACGCTGCACGTGTGTACTGGGGAGGCAGGTCAGGGAAGAGGCCCTGATTTGCAGACCTGAGTGAAGAGAAATTCATACGCGCCAGGCCAAGGAATCGGCAGGACTGTGGTGCAAAGATGAGAGTAACTTGTGGGATTTGCCAAAACTCAATTCTCAGTATTACCAGTTAACTGCATGAACAATTTGCCAATTTCAGTTCATGAAACATTTATTTTAATTAACTTTCTCCAAATATTACAGCACATCATTTCCCATAAATGACTGCAATATCCTTTAAGGATATCTCTCACCAGTTAGTGGTTTGTTTTTTAAGTTGAGGCCATTTGAAATTTGCAAGAATTATTCATTCCCCAAATCATAAATCCAAAGTACCTGCAGTAGAGAAACTTTGGTTGGTCACTGAAAATCAAGTCACAGTAGTGAGATGAAACTAGCTGGAAGCTAAAGGAAAGCTGTATTTATAGATGGTTTAAAATGTATTTAAACAAAACAAATTATTTAAAAGAATTCATTGTTTTGTTTAGCATTCAGTATTTTCAGTATTCCTCTCAAGTGATACCAATGGCGTCTATCATTCTCTTTGGTGGCTCACATGTGAATCCCCTTTCACTGGGGACGGTTCCTAATGAGGCCAACCTGCCTCCAACTAAGAAAGCTAAAAATACCAGTTCCTAAATTTCCTAGCCACCCTGGCAGCTAGGGCAGGGCAACATGATTTGGCATAAAATTTATAAAATACTATAAACATGACTTTTTAAAAAGTTTAAATTTTATCAGAGTTTAGAATGCTCTCCCCTCGATGTTTTCATGGCTGGCCTCCTCTGGTTATTCAGACCTCAGAGATGTTTACCCTGACCCTCCCCACGCACACCTGCAATGAAAAGGTGCTTCTGTTTACCCCCTGAGCCACAGTGTTAAAGGCATAGATTAACAGTACTGTAATTTTGAAACTGAATTTCAATTCCTTAGAATGCTTGTATTAAAACAATAAAATGAAAACCCCAGTCAACTAAGACATGATAGAAATAATCAGAAGCTGTTTAAAAATCCGGTCTAATATAAACTACCATAAATGCTGTAGTTGTTATTTTCTTTAATTAGTAGTTTGGATATCTTTGGAATATGGTTTCTGTTTAAATTTGTTTCCAGTGAATCAATTCTGGTGATTTGACCTAGAACTAAACAAGAACGAGAGGTGGCAGGTAAACAGTGCAAAGAGATCAGGTCGTGAGCCCACTCTCAGCTGGGCTGAGGAGTCTGGATGTGATCCTCAGATCATCTGAGAATCCTCAAAGGAAATCGACTGGGTCATATTGTATTGGGTTAGCCAAAAAGTCTGTTACTTTTTTTCCTTATGATGACTCTAGTAGTGCTTAGTGTCTTTAACTTCATTCAAAACAATTTTGTTAGATTGTATTGTGACAGCTGTCATATCAGTGTGCATTAAAAAACTTATCAAAACTAGTGGATTTTTGTGCAGCCACTTTAATATTGAAGATGGAAGAAAATATGCAACATTTTAGTGCGTTATGCTTTATTACTTCAAGAAAGGTAAAAATGCACCTGAAATGCAAAAAAAAAAAAAACACTTGTGAAGTATATAGAAAAGGTTCTGTGACTGATTAAACATATCAAAAGTGGTTTGCAAAGTTTCTTGGTACAGTTGACATTCTGGCCAAATAATTCTTTTCTGTGGGGTTATCGTTAGTTATTGGAAGATGTTTAGCAGCATCCCTGGCCTCTACCCACTACAAGCTAATAGCAAGAGAAAGCCAACATATTCAAAATATCTAAATCAATAAAGTTACTATTGAAAATGAAAAATGTGTCTTATTTTATGGAAAAAAAATGTAATGGACTTTTTGGTCAACCCAATGTTTTAGAAGCTCTGGGTGCTGCCAGATAACCTTAGTGGTTATATGGTGTGGGGGACAGAAAAGTATTGGCAAATAGTATTCTAAAGTCTTTTTATCTTTTTGCTTATTTGACTTGTCTAGTTTTCCAACAGTGGTCATGAAGGGGGAGAAAAGTAAAACAAAAAGTGCCTCAAGTTTTCCCTGTGTATTCCCTGTAATACACAGAAGTGACACTTGTTAGATGGTGACTTGTATGGTTTTACACTTATTTCCTCATATTCTCAATCTATCCTCAGCAATAAAAGCTAAAACTGATATTCCACTATTAGAAAGAATGTTTTGCATACTTCTTCCAATAATTGTAAGTATTGCACTCAGCTACTCAAATACTCCCTTCTAATAACCAGCATTAATCAGATGGCCACTCAGTTATTAGCTTTCTGTGGCTAGGTTCTGGTTAGCTGTTTTATCAGTGTTCCTCAGAGTGTGTTCCTTTGTCTCACCAGAAGCAGTTTCACCTAAGATGATAGTTAAAAATGCAAATTCCTGGGCCCCAGGCCAGCCCTACTGAATCTGAATCTCTGGGGATGGAGCTTCAGGGTCTGCATTTTAATGCTCTCTCTGTGACTCTTAATCACACTAAAGTTAGGGAGCCACTGCCCAGGTATTGCTTCCCCAACAAATCTCCTTAGAACCACCTGTGGAGTTCATTGAAAGTACAGCCCTGGATGACTCCCAAAGATTCTGCTCATGTGAGTCTCACCTGACCTCAGGATTCACATTTTAAGTGACCAGGTGAACCCAGTGGGAATCAGTGGCTTCCTCCTGCACACTTGATATGCTTATGCAGGTGGTCTAGAAGAAATGACAGCACTTTCCACAGCGTCTCTCTCCTCTCTGAACATGACTGAGTGAACCTGAGGTTATCTTATGCTGTAACTGTTCACCAGTATAGGGAGGTTTGGTGTGAACCCACAGTTTCAACTGAATATTTCAATGTATGTGATAAACATTGCAGGTATAGCGATAGAGAAGCTAGAATAAGTTGTAGCAACTAGAGCTTACCATGGTCCTGGTGGGGTTTCTACTTTTTCACAGATAATCTGAAATGCCTTTTAATATCCTTGAAGGCTGCAGCCTAAATGCATTCGTTACTTAAAAACAACAAAAGAGTTATTCCTTTCTTCCTAAATAACATCAAAAATCAGTTATAGCAAGTACAGGACTAAAATATAGTTTTTCCAGTGTGTCAAGATCCTGGCTGGTCTAATCAGAGGTAGAGGTAGACACAGACGTCTTCATAGCATTAAAATGAAATTGCAGGCGAATTATTATTTACTGGCATGAAAAAATAGATGAAATCCTGCATGGCAGATGAGCACAGAAGCTTGAGAGGGCCTGTAAATTATGGAGAGCTTGGTATCAGCTAAGATAATTAATTCTCTTAGAAACTAATAAATAAAGATAACAATATGTTGTATTATGCTTAGCACGTCTGGTACCTCAAAACTGAGAATCAAAGAAAAACTGAAATTTGAGTCAGCCATCCTAACTGAAAAAGTCACCTCCGAGGTGACTCTGGATGCTTTTTTCATGACATCAAACGCTGTGCCAGATGTAATCACTGGCCTCCAGCTCAGGACAACGCAGCTGGTGAGAGAGGGATTATCAGCTTTCAGGCAGCTCAAGAGTCGGTGGCTCCAATAGTGTAAAGTGGGTCAATATTTGGACAATCAATTTTCTCTTCCTTCTCTCAGCCTTCAAATGTTAAAGGGCCGGAGAAAAGGGCAGAACATGGATTGAAAGTTGAGAACAGCAAAGAGGAATAAGAACACAAGTGTGAGTCATGAAGTTGTCATAAAGAAGACAAGAGTTAGTTGTTGAAATCAGAATTTTAGAGTTGGGTGGGCAAGCTAAAATTCACTTGGTCCCACTTGCTTTCTTTGTAGATGTAGAAACAAATAATCAGCTAAAGTAAAAGTAGCATTTGAGTGAACACAGTACTTATTTCTTAACATAGCTCCTACTGGAATGATCCCATTATGTTCACGGTTTCTTTGATGGACATTCTATCTTTATATAAAAATGCATCTGAATTTGTTTTCTCAAAAAATATGTTGTATGCTTTATATTATGATTTGTTTTTCTTTTAAGTGAAGAGGTACTGCCATATCAGGAATAAGCATAGAAGTTAAAATTATTTGGAAAGCTCCTAAACCATGTGAAATTCTAACAATCACCTCTGTCCCAGGCAATGGGGCCATTGCCTAGCCTGAAAGAACTGACAGCCCAGTGAAGCAAAACAGACACCTAAACCAATATCTAAAAAATAATTTCAATAAAATGTGGTATTATGATATAGGTATATAAATATTGTGAAAAGAACTGGAAGTAAAACATCTTGAAAGAATAGAAATCAATATAATTTGGAAGATTTAGTGACTACATTTCCAAATAATGGTATTGATAAATCACCTTCATGGCATTTATTATCCAAGTCAAGAAAGCAAACTAGATGCTTTAAATGGTGAAAAGCAGGAGAGAGAAAAACTGGGAAGTTTTCATTTCACAGACTGTAATTGCTCAGTTGAAATATTAGAAAGAAAGTGCCTGATGGTAGAAAGAATGTATGAATAGCATAGCACCTAATACGGGTCAGGAGGAATGATGCTGGCTGGAAACACAGAGCTAGTAAGCCCTGTCTTTGAGTATATCAGTCTTGAGCGACAGGCACAGGTAAATAGCAAACTATAACATTATATAAGCAACTACGATAACTACAGCACAGAGGGCTCTTTTTTCTTGAATTTGTATTGGCTACCAGAGAGAAATCTCCTTGGAGAATACAAAAAAGAAAAAAAGCACATCCATAATTAGGAGCAGAAACCCAAACCCTAGAAATAGGAAGAAGAATAGAATACATATTCTGTCTCCTATTCTGAGTTGGTACAGGTGTGGATTTGCATACAAGTAGCCACTTCAGGTAGGCACAAGTCAGCACCTGCAGCCACAAACACAGGTGGTTGTACAGCATTTTTGAAAATTTAGCTACTAAATCACCGTCTCCTGTTCCCATCCTATGCTAACCTAGCCTTATTTTCTATGCTTCTTGAAGAGAACCAGGAATTTAAAACCATTCAAGGGCCAATGAAACCCAAATAAAGTTAACTTCCCCCTCCAGGAGTTCTCCCACTCTGATCATGTTTTTTTGTTGTTGTTTTTAATCCAAATTCCTAGGACAATCCCACATCTATTGCATTAAACCCACTGGGAGTGGTTTTAATGCCTGGGGGATCTGTATTTTTTTTCCAGGTGTGTCGAGGGGTTCTGACTCAGGTAGTTCATAAACCTCCCTTGAGAAACACTGCCTTAAACTACACAAACATGTGCATACTAGTCAGGTAAAATCGGGTATTTTAGTCCAAGAGTAAATTGATAAAATGTCTCAACCATGTTTTTATTTAAATAATTAAAATCATTATAGTTTTCATTTATACAATTATAGGACCATTCATTCTTGTTACATGAATTCAAATAGGGAATTACATAGAGGAAAAAGTGCCCTTCCCCCCCCCATCATGACTGTCTACAACCGACATGTTTAATCATGGGGTGCAGATCTATCCAGACCTGCTTCTGTACAACCACATGTCTGTAAGTACATTACGGTTAAGTTTTACTTTGTTTTGATTTTACAGAAACTACAAGTTTATTCACTCAGCAATGTATAGAGATTTTCCAAGTTAGAATTTATAAACATTTTTATTATTTTCATCTTTTCCTTAATTTGCTTTTATAAATATACTATATTTTGCTCAATTATTTACAACAGAGGTACATTTAGGTTATCTCTCCCCCTAACTTTTGCTACCACAGAAGGTATTTCAGTGAACTGTCTCTGTGTATGCCTCTTGTGCAAATGTGCAAGAATTTTTTAAGGACAGTCATCTAGAAGTAGAATTTCTGAGTCAAAAGGTATACACATTCTAAGTATTGCTTTTGCCACCATCTGATCAAAACTTAAATATTATCCTTTAGCCTTTTCTTTTATTAAAGTGTACTTGTTATACAATATTATAGTCACTTCAGGTATATAACATAGTGATTCAACATTTACATACCTCATGAAGTGATCACCACAGTAAGTGTACGACCATCTATCACCATACACAGCTACTAAAATGTTATTGACTATATTCCTACGTTCTATGTTACGTCCCCATGACTTATTTTATAACTAGAAGTTTCTACCTCTTAATCCTCATCATCGTTTTCACCCATATTACCACGCACCACCCCTCTGTTCCACGTTCTTTTCCTTTTAAGCAATCTTGTGGGTGAAACTTGCTCCTGTGTCATTAAAGAAAACAGAGGTCATCTAGCACAAACTCCCCCAGGTTCTTCACCCTCCACCTCCACCTGTTCTCACACCCATCCTTGCATCTCTGTGTGGCTGACTCCTCCAACTGCATGTCCACCACTCATTCTTTCATATGTGACCTCAGACCTTAAGACATTACTATGTTCTCTTCAACCATAAGTTACTTCCTTTCTATGTACTGGACCCACCTCTCCTCTTCCCCCAGGCACAGCATTTGCTGCCTTCTCTCATTATAAAATTGTTGTCCCTCAACCCTACATCTCCTTCAGACTACCCCCTCCCTATTGTGACCAAAATCATACTATGAACAGGCTAC